>JZKD02S2108335.1:48922-82100 GCA_000966675.3 Picea glauca
ATATATATATATATATATATATATATATATATATATATATATATATAAGTGTGTCCAAATACATTATCCAAAAAATTATATAGCAGGGAAACAATGTGGGCCACTATGCCCATGACATCATCATAAAATAATACTATGACATGAGACTCCACTCGTCTTCCTACACTACATTGTCCTCAAAATATCACACATCCACTCTAGCCACTCATCGCAGTAGATGACTATGGCCTTTAGACACTTTGATTGTGTTCTTCTGAAGGTTAAAATGCACATAGTGTATCTTAATGGAGGTAACACCCATGGTCAATCCACAGAGGTTCCTCTCCACCTCACTGATTCCTCCTTCTCTGACACCATCCTCCGCTACTTCCTCAACATCACCAAGACGTCCTAATGTTGGCATCCCTCTTGGACATGACATACCTTTTTCTTCATGATGAAAACAAATTATTTAGATCCATCATTGTACAAAAATATATATATATATATAAATATAAAAATGAAAAAAACATTGTTGCAAGGTCATGATATTTCGTATTTTACCTGGCGCATCCCATTGTGCCCATTCAGAGAGCACCAAATCTGCATTTCCCATAATATCAACCCCAAAATAATGGAAATCCTCTATCACCACAATATACCTTCTCCACCATGCGAATAAGTCAATGGTAAAATGAAAGGTTAACGGCTAATTCCTCAACCTGGGTGAGAGGCTTGTCATTCTCTCCATCTGGGGCTCAGATACAGGGTGTGTTATCAGTGCAACTTGTGGCTACATATGTGGTACTCCCTCCAAAAATAATGAAGCCAAGAAATACCCATATCCAAATTGCTTCTTCCTACTTGTTCTACACTTAGATATTTGCTCTTTGATATTTCTCAAGAACCCTGCACACCAGTTAAAGGTCCTCACCTCCAAGCACTGAACAATATACGTTATATGAGATTTGGAAGTTATATGGGAGATGGTGCTTCCTGCCAGTTTAATGATATAAAAGAGAATGGATCGAAGAGGTATATCCTTCACATCTTTGGTGACAATCCTTCCCCCTACTAAGCTTGATCCTGACACACAACACTGAGCAACATATGCACTTATTGGCACTGGAGTTGACCTATGTCGAGAAAGAACAATGGGAGCTCCCATCTTCAAGAGACCCTTCAGGAAATATATGTCTTCTATGTCAATCTCGGGCATATGAGATCTTATTCGAAAATATTTCCCATCGTTGTCGCATAGCTCAATCAAATACTCAAGAAAAATGACTTATTTCCTCATGTTTTGTAGCTTGAATTATTTTAGCAAACCATAATTTTGGACTAGGACACAAATAAATGCATACTGAGAAGGGTTTGAGATCCATGATGACATAAAAGGAAGAGGAATAAAGGAGTTATGCATAATTCATTAGAGGTCTTGTAAAGAAGGAAGAATGCAATCCTTTAAAGGAGAACATTCTGGAAATGGAGAGAACTCAAGAAAAATATTACAGAAGAATTGTACCATCTAGAATATCTAGAACTCAAAATCAACAATCAATAATGGAAAGAACTCAAGAAGAATATTATAGAAGAGAAGAACAATTTAGAATATCCACCACACTTAGGTACCAAACGTTTTTTCTTGGTTTATGTTATTCTTGTAACAATTTTGGGAACGAGGATATAAACTATAGAGCCTATGCTAAGTACATAAGAAACTATGAAGGCTACTCAAGAATTAATCATCGCATAAATCCTCATGAATCGTATAACAAAAAAAAAAAAAAATTGGCTCATTAAACAATCAAGTAGAATGCTATAAATGAAACAATTTAGGACACATGGCCAAAGATTATAGATTGACTATTCCTCCAAAGGAACCAAAGTAGGATTTCAACACTTATGAACCATCAAGGATATGGAGAAGGAAGCAAGATAAAGTAAACATTGAAGAATGCTTGATTTGTCTACAAGCCCAAAGAATAAAAAGTGATTGGTACATTGAAGGTGGTTGTTCAAAGAATATGATAGGTGACAAGGATAAGTTTGTAACTCTAAAGAAAGAAATATATGGATCAACTTCATTTGGCAATGACAAATCAACAAAAATTATAGGAAAATGCATAGTTAGGCTTGGAAGTAATGATTTCATTGCATAAAATTTCCTACTTGCAAAAATATGAAGCATAATATTCTAAGTTTGTGTCAAATGTGTGACCAGGGTAATACACTTCTATTCGAATCAAAGAAATTTGAGATAAGGAAAGAAGGATTACACAATTTGGCAGTGACATCAATAAGGACTCCAACCAACCTATAAATATTAAATCAGATTGGAAAGGAAAGATATTTATTGGGAATGGAAAATGAAATTTGGATTTGGCACAGAAGAATGGGTCATATGACCTTTGACAATCTTATCAAATCAGTAGAAAGGAAGTGGGAAGAAAAATTCCTAAAATTTCAAGGCAAGTTGATACTATGTGCAAGCACTGTCTACAGGGAAAACAAAAAATAACTAAATTCAAAACAAAGGAATACTTTGCAACCAAACCATTGGATATTTTACACATTGATATATGCGTACCAATGAGAAAAAAAGGGTTGAATGGTGAACAATACTTCTTGTTACTTATTGATTATTTTACTAGAATGGTCGCAGTCTGTTTTCTCAAGAAAACGTCAAAGGAATTTGAATGTTTCGGGATATTAAAAGAGATGGTTGAAAATGAGACTGATTTGAAAATCAAGAGCTTGATATCAAAGAATGGAGGTGATTTCACATCAAAATAATTCATGGAATTTTGTGAAGATCATTGAATAAAAAAGGAAATTCTCAATAGCTAGGAAACCTCAACGAAATGGAGTCACTGAAAGGAAGAATAGAACCATATAGGATATGTCCAAATCTATGTTGAAAGATTCCATGTTGAGTAAGATATTTTGGGTATAAGCAATGCATATAGTCATTTATAAATTTAACAAAGGAATCCTTACAATTAATAGTGACAAGAATCCATATGATCTATGGAAGGGAATACTGATGAAATTCAAGCACATTAGAGTGTTTGGAATCAAACGTTACGTAAAAAGAAAAGATAACAGGATTGGAAAATTTGACTCTCGAGTTGATAAAGGTATATTCATTGAATACTCAAGAAAAAAAAAGGCATACAAATGATACAACCTAAGACTCAATAAAATAGTGGAAAGAATCAATGTAAATATTGAGGAAACAAATATGATGAAGACCAGAGAACAAAGAAGAAGAACTAAAAGAAGAAGAGGTAGAAGAAGAAGAAGAAGAAGAAGAGGTAGAAGAAGAAGAAGAAGAATAAGAAAAATACAAGCACCCAAAAGTAGAAAAAGAAGAAAACGACCAACAAGAACTTCAGATACCTTCTATGATACCTAACCGTCAGGTTTAGAGGAATCATCCACTAGAACAAACTATTGGAGATAAAAATGCAGGAATAGAAACTAGAGGATGAAAATTGGTACGTACACCACAACAAATACATCTAGCACTATTATCCATAGTTGAACAAAGAAACTCTAAGGAATCCGACCATGATAAACATTGGATCAAGTCCATGGAATAATAACTGAATCAAATAGAGAATAATGGGACATTGGAACTAGTTCCAAGACCTACGGAAAAAAATGTGATTGCTACAAAATGGGTGTTCATAAAAAAACTAAACAAAGACGAAAAAGTAACTAGAAACAAGGAAAGACTAGTATGAAAAGGATATGCTCAAGTTGAAGGAGTAGATTTTGAAGAAACCTTTACTCATGTTTCTGGAATGGAAGCAATCAAAATGATCTTGGACTATGCATCTTCCAAAAGAATCATAGTATATCAAATGGATGTAAAATCCACATTTCTAAATGGAGAATTAGAATAAGTATACATCGAATAACCCAAAGGGTTTCTACTATCAAAAAGAGAAGATTATGTTTCCATATTTAAGAAATATTTTTATGGGCTCAAGAAAGCCCCTAGAGACTAGTATTGAATATTGGACTTAAAACAAAAAGGATTAATAAAGGGAAATGAAGATAGAAATCTCTACATAAAAGTTGATCAGAACAACATGCTTATCATTGATGTATATGTGGAGGAAATCATCTTTGGAAGTGGCAATGACAGGTTGAGTGAGAATATTGCTAAAGACATGCATAATGAGTTTGAAATGGCCCTACTTGGTGATTTTACTTTATTTTTGGGACTCCAAATATCTCAGCTAGATGAAGTTATTTTCATTTTCCAAACCAAGTACATCAAAGAAATGTTGAAGAAGTTCGGAATGGAAGATTGAAAACCCGTAAGTACTCCTATGGTAACTAGTTGCAAGTTGAGAAAAGATGATGAATCTAAGGAAGAAAATTATATACTCTATATATCAATGATTGGAATCCTACGCTATTTGATAGCCTCAAGACCAGATGTGATGCAAGTAGTTGGACATATTGCAATATTTCAAACAACACCAAAGGAAAATCATGTTATGGAAGTAAAGAGCATCTTCAAATATCTCAAAGGAACAACAAAGTTTGGATTGTGATATCTGAAAGGGAATGAGCTGACTATGGCCTCCTACACAGATGTATATTGGGTAGGAAGCATTGATGATAGAATAAGTACTAGTGGAGTAGCCTTCTACTTGGGTGATTTACTGGTGTCCTGGTTAAGTAAGAAGAAGTTCTTCAGTATCCTTTCCTATGACAGATGCATAATATATTGCAACAATATCTTGTTGTACTCATGTCTTATGGATGAAGAAAACCAATTAATGCATACAAGTAGAATATGATGCTCCTATTTAAATATTATATTATAATACCAGTCCAATAATTATCTCCAAAAATACAGTGATGCATTCCAAGATCAAGCATATTCCTATCAAGTTTCGGTTTCTATGGGAACATGTCACAGAGAAGAATATCAAGTTGGAGTACATTTGGAAAAAATAACATATTGTATATATCTTTACCAAACCTCACCCAAGAGATACATTTGAGTATCTTGGACATAAACTCGGAGTACTTCCCCCCCCACAGTGATCTACGTGACATTTTTCAGAGAAGACATGGGGAGAGAAATTTTTAGGGGGAGATTCCATTTTACTTTGATCTCAAGGGGGGGGAGAAAGTTCATAATCATTAAGACAGTGGGAGCCACAAGATAGGGGGATTAATGGTCACAAGGACAATATGAGTGTTACCATCAATACCAAAGGGGGATATTATTGGAAAATTGGTTTTCATTGATTTTGACCGTAGAAGAAGTATATAAGCCTCTAGAAGTGATGGGTGTAGTTGAAGAAGTCTCCAAAATTTTCATTATTATCCCTAGTTCCTAGGGATAAATAAGGAGATGATTTCTCAAGGCCCTTAGGTTGCAAACATGGAGTATCGAGAAACAACTTGACCAAGAGTTTCCACTTGCATAGGCAGAGACCCACCTCACCATGTTAGTTCTATTTTAATGATCCAGATGGATTTCGGTGGCATCCCACCTAATTTTCGAGTAACTGACTTCCGGGGTCGCTTTAAGGCCTTAAACAATGTTTTTAGGGATCGTCGCAATCAACATATGTAAGGATCTTCGCAAGAAACATGTGTATTCCTAGGATATACCTTTCCTATGGGATATCATGTGCCTAAAACAAAGATCGTATGCAAAATTTATGACCCTAGGAAGTTGATGTACTAACTTACCCAAACGAGGCCCACGTGAATTTTGGTGCTTCATCTCCTAGGGTTAGGTTTTTGGATGTCTAGGGTTTTTGACATTCTTGTTTATTGTAAAAATTCCTTGAGAGCCTCATTGTAATCATATTCTGGTGAATGAGCACAAGCATCACATATATTCTCAGTGGTAATCTGCCACCATTCTAGCAAGCTTGTTTTCTGCTACATTTTACAGTTTTAACTTATTTCCTTATTGAACAGAAACCAGTTTTACTGTATATCTGTTATTTTATGTTAAGCATATTTTGATAATAATATGTATACATTTCATTATGCTCATAAAATCCAGATCAATGGTATGAGATTGGTCTTATCCTTGTCATTTTTAATGCATGTCCCCAATGATGTCATAGTACAAAGAATTGGGTCTCAAGCTTCTTTATCTTAAGGACAAAATCTCTCGCACGCCCAAGCGACCTCTCATGGAGGGAGAAAATAAATATGATGGGACAGGATATTCCTTAAAAATGTTGACCGAGGAATCCCTCATGCAACAAAGGAACAAGATTATGGATAGTTTTGTGCAAATCCTTTGGCGACTACGAACATGTGACATATTTTCCTCAAATGGAGGTGTCGCCCCCTTCAAAGTACAAATCACCTTTGATATTACTATATTTGAAGGTCAAATAGATGAATATGTTGTAGAAAAATGGTTGAAACTGCTAGAAGGGTATTTATTTTCCATAACTTCTCGAATAGAGAAAAGATTACTTTTGCGCTCCTCAAAGTCATTCCCAATGTCAAATATTGGTGGGAAACTTTTAGTGAGTAGAAGGAAAAAGAGGAGCTCTCATTATTTACAGTTGTTGTCACCTGGGAGTCCTTCAGGGATGCTATTAAGGAATAATACTACCCTGTTGGAAGTTATGAAGACCTGTATACAAAATGGACCACACTGTGATAGGAAAGAGACCAAGCAGTGCCCAAGTTCACAAATATCTTCCATAACTTGTGCACCAAGATAGGTATCAAAGATTCTGAGTCAAATTTGGTGCTCAAGTATCATGGTAGCATACATAGATACATCTAGTCTGAAATGGAGTTTCTGGACATCTCATCCTTGGGCGCAGCCTACCGATATGCTGTCAAAATTGAGTAGAATCTAAAAAAAATGACACGAGAATTTGGGCCTGGGAAATCCTCAGAGAAAAAGCCAGGAAAGGGCGGCCCCAAACCACAGAAAAAAGGACATATCAAAGACATACCTACTTAGTAGAAAAAATCTAGGCCACAAGAAAATAAGGACATTGAAAAGACAAAGAAAGATACTGGGAAGTGGTGAGATTTCCATAAGAGCCCCTAGCATAACACTGTTGATTTCCTCTTAAATAAATCATTGGTGGCTGAGATGAAAGCCTCTAAATTAGATTTGGTGAAACAAAACATCCTTATCTCCTCGGGGCTTCTTGACCTCTCGGTCTAGGATCCTTCAAAATAATGAGTCGAATCGCCTCTTCGGGCCCCTGCTGGAACCCAAAAAATTTACAAAGGCCCCCTGTCTCCTCAGGTGCGGGTTCTATGAAAACTTGTGGGCTCCTTCTAAGCCATTGTTCTCCTTTTTAATTTTTGAATAATGGGTTCTATATCCTTATGCTAGGCCCTCTCTCCTCATATGACCTCCGACTGTGATCAGGCGCCTATCCAAAGGGTGCTTCAGAGTTCCAGGCTCTAGGTATTTTTACTCTATGTTGTGGCCAACCCTTCCAGAGTCACAACCCTATGAAACCATGGAAACAGGATCGACGATCCTCATTCCCCTCTGAGATCGATGATTCAATCTCTCTTTAGAATTTGTGCTTCAGCCGAATCCACATGTACACTCCAAAAATCCTCTGGAGTGCCTTTATAACAGACTGAATCTATGTTATCCATGTGTCCCCTCATGGATCAAAGGTCCATAATTCTTCTTTAGATCAACGAACCTCAACTATTTCGGGCTTCGACGCTTCGGGAAATTCTAAAAAATTTCTCCACTTTCTCCTAGAGTGGTTTTTCTATGGACTGGAAGATCTTCTGCCACACATCCCCCTTAACAGACGACTGGGATGACATTGCAACTTTGCATGTCCTTGCACCTCCAATCTTCAATTCCTCTAGAGTGCTTCTGCTCTAGAGTGAAAGATTTGGTGACAGCTATCCTCACCAATGGATGGCTCATATCTTCTCTAGCTCCCAACTCTTCAAGAGTTTTCTACCCTTCTGCACTCTCTCCTCTGGAGTGTCGAATCTCCCACCACGTGTCTCCAACTGATTGATAGCTGATATCTTATCTGTTGTTTTGGCCTTCGAGGATTTTCTAATAATCTCACGTCATTTCCTCTGGAATATCTCTCCTCTAGATTTAACCACCTGTTGCCACGTGCCTCCTGATGATCAACGATCAGGATCTACTCTACCCTTCATAGATTCAAGAGTTTTTCACACTCCTCAAGTGAAAAATTATGGGGTGATACTTCTCTAGAGATTCAAATATGTTGAAACATACCCCTTCCCAACCTGAATGGCTAGGATCTTCTCTGGCTTTCATATCTTCAGCAATTTCACACTCTCCTTACTTGGATTCTCCCGGATTTCCTCTTCTCTAGACCTCCAGATCTCCTACCACCTATCTCTCTAGACGATGGACGGTCTTGATGCACTTCAGGACTTTGGTGAGCTCTCTCTCATGTGCACCTACCAAGGACTTAAGGCTCATGCACTTACCTCTGGATCCAATGAATATTGATCCATGTGTTCAGATCTGATGGATGGGATTTGTTCCTCTGCTCTGCACACTCCTCCTATATGGACGTGGAATTTTATGGCTCGAATCTCTTTCTCTGCAGTTGATCTAATAGAATATGTTTCTCCTCCCTCAGTTTTGAATTTCTCTCGAATTTGGAAAATTCATAAGTGTCAAAGGTTGTGGCCTTTGATCTTTCTCCTACGAGCTTGACTACTCTGGGTCTCCCTTGTGCTCTTGAAACATTGTCTCTCCTTGATATTTGACACTTCGAACATTTTCCTCTATGCACTTCTTGCACTATCTCCACAACTTGAACTGGTAAAGATCCCTTGACCTCTACATGCCTTATAGAGTCTGTGTGCACACTTGCACTCTCTCTCCTGAGGTTTGAAATCACTCGAATTCCAAGGGACTTGGCCCTTATCTTTCTTCAAATGATTTCTTGGTACCCTCCTACCAACCTTTTTCTCAATGCACACCTTGCAAAGCCTCTTCCTCAGAGTGTTCATTAACTCTGGGTTTTCCTCAACTTCACCAACACTTCAGAAGTGGTTGGTCATGTGCATCCCTTTCACTTTCTCAAATCACTCTTTACTGATATTACAGAGTATTCAACAATTATGTGAATGTCTTCTCTTTCACACTCCTCTTCTCTCTCTCTGAGCTTGAAGCAGAGTTCTTCTTTGCACACCTGCACCTTCTCAATGCCCTCCTAGCAGAGCTCTATAGAATCTTCAACAATTGTTTCTCTTTTTGCCTCCTCTAAATAGTTCTCCTCCAAGGTTTTCAGTAACCTTGAGTCTCCTATTTAGATTTTTAATGTTCTAGTGTGCCCTCCTGGCACGTTCTTCTCTAACTCGAAAGATTTCAGATGCACACTACTTTCACTGGCTACAGAGTTTCAATACCCTTTTGTGCACTCCTTGCACACCCTAAAGAACCTAAAACAAATCCAATAAACTCTCAAAGATAGTGGAATCTATCTTCACCTTACAGATGGAAACTATTCATACACATCTAAAACATAAAGCAAACATTCACCACACAGAAATTGATAAACAAAGAAATTTGTTCTTTTGTAATAATATCATAATACTAATTACAATTCTTGAGCTCAGACGACAACTAAGTCTTGGCTCCCTTATCTCCCTACTCTCTTTACCCTTAAATTACTAATGAATTATGATACAAATATTTTTTTTTTACAAAAGAGGGGCTCCTCAAGACTTTCCCTCCAAGCTACCCAACTCTCAATAATTACATTGAATGAACATCAATATCTTAGATCCAAGGCCATGCTCAAGATCTATACAAATTAGGGATATTAAAGGAAACCTTATCTCCAGCCTATACAAAGGAAATAGCTCGGCTCTTCCATCATGAAAACATGCAATTGTATTGACTTCACATTTAAAATTTAAAATTCAGGGGAAAAATGAGAGGGTTGGCGCCTCTCCCGTCCTTAAATGCGCATTGATGAGCTGTAATTCTAGCATTATGCTGAGGTGGAGTGATTCTCCTGCATCATACTCCATTTCTAGGAAAATCATGAGATCTTGCTCATGATCTCCTCTACTCTGTTGTTGAAATCCCCCTAGATCCCAAACTCTCCTTTGAATTTTTCCCCCTTCTCCTCTATTTTTTTTATGTTGTTGTTGTTGTTTCTTCCATGCTGCTCTTTCAGGCTTCCTTCTGCCCAAATTCTCCTTGCTAGGAGTTTCTTGTGTTGAACTCAACATCAGCCTCGTTACCTCCTTAATGACCTCTTCCAGTTTCTCTATTGGTTGTTTCTTTGGCAGTCTTCTTCATTGTAGTTCCTTATCCTTATACACATCAAAGGGAAGATCATCTTGATCCCCCATGTTGTTTTCTTCTTCTATGGTATTTTCTCTCCACCCAACTGCTGACTCCAGTTCTACGGTCTCATCACCAAGTTGTTTCTCAGCTTCCTCCTATGACACATTAGCTTCTATCATCTCCTCTTGTGTTGGTTCAACTCAAGCTTCCTCTAGCTGCTCCTCGAGATGGTATGCTCCTCCATCTGTTTTTCAACTTATCATGTTGGATGTGCATACTTTTTACTATCACCCTTCCCTCTAGGGCTTCTAGTTCTTCACACATATCAACAAATTCTAAGTTGTCTACTTCCGCTTCTGCTGCAGAATTCAGTTCCACAGTCATCTCTTGTTCATCTTCTCGGATGAAAATTTTGAGCCACTCCCATGAATTCTCTTCTTATTCTAGGGCATACTTCAGTATCTTCTCCTTCTCATCCATGACAGTCACAATTGGTTTCCCCTCTTCTGCTACTGCATCTGCAACACACGCTCTAGCCTCGACTTGGTTGTTTGGAAGGAATACCCCAATTCCCCCAATGATCAGAATTCATTTCTGACCCTGCTCCATCACACCTTCTTTCTTATATGAATTCTTAGTTGAGTTCATTCCTTCTCCCTTTCTCGTCTGGAAAATTGGGATTTCTTCCCTACCCTCCTATCAGTTTATGAGATCAACTGATCTCATTTCATTGCCCACCTGACAATCTAAAATTTCACCACTACCTTCCTGGAAGTTCATGAGATCCTCCATTTAACTCAGCTCATTTCCCACCTAGAAATCTATGAGATATTTTCTTGATATATTCTCCTCATCATTAATGTTTTCTCCAACCTCTCGTTCCCAAATGAAAACCTACCCCTCCATGGTGTTGAGGTTTTCAGTATGCCTCAACCACCTCCTCTACACTTTTTGCTTCCTTCTGGTCAACAATTTTTGAACAATCCACTTATCCCTCTGCTTCATGGGCCACTCATACCTCCAACATACCCATGCTTCTTGTTACACCTCCAATTCTAACCTAGTGAGCTCCACTCTAATTTCCTTGATCTCTTTGTCTATCTCTTCTTTTCTTTTCTTCTTCTGGTCAGCTTCTCAACCTCTCCTATGGATTTTAGTAGCCATTTTCATTTTCTTCCTGCCCTCCTGGAAAGTTTGTGGATTACTCTAAAAATGAGAGAATCTCTAACTTCATCTTGCAACCCACCTAACTGTCCATTTATTGATGTTTGTATGCAACCATTATTCACAGAGAATCAATACTCTTTCTTCTCCCTTTGCCTATTGTCTAAAGACAAATTCAAACCCTTGATACTACTTGATGTTGTCAGGAAGTCTTCTCTTACCTTTGCCTAGGATATACAGAGAAAAATTAATCTCTGATACCACTTGACATAGACCCCCCTTATCTCCTTGGGCATGCTTGAACTCCCAATCTAGGATCATTTAAAATAATGAGCTGAATTGGATCTTCGAGCCCCTACTAGAACCCAAACAATTTACATAGGCCCCTTATCCCCTTAGGTGCAAGTTCTATGAAAACCTATGAGCTCCTACTAAGCCCCTATTCTCCTTTTTAATTTTTGAATAACGGGTGTTATCTCCTTCTGCTAGGCCCCCTCTCCTCATATGATCTTTGACTGTGATTAGGTGCCTATCCAAAGCGCACTTTGGAGGTATCGGATCTGAGTGTTTTTACTCTATGATTTGGCCAAATCTTCCATATTCACAACCCTCAAAAATCGTGAAAACATGATCAACGGTCCTCGTTCCCCTACAAGATCGACGATTCAATCTCTCTCTGAAATTTAGGCTTCAGCCGAATCTGCATGTACACTCAACAAATCCTCCAGAGTTGATTTATAACAGAGTGAATCTTTGTTCTCCATGTGTCCCATCACAGATCAATAGTCCATGCTTCTTCTTTATATCAACGACCCTCAATTGTATCGGGCTCCTATGCTTCGGGAAATTTTGAAACACTTATCCACTTTCTCTCGTAGTGGTTTTTCTCTGGCCTGGAAGATCTTCTACCACGCGTCCCCCTTCATAGATGATTATGATGACCTCATGACTTCGGGCTTCATGAGTCCTTACAAATCCACTCTCCAATTCCTCCAGAGTGATTATGCTTCGGAGTGTAGGATCTAGAGACACCTATCCTCACCAACAAACGACTCAGATCTGCTCTGGATCCCGGATCTTTGGGATTTTTCTACCCATCTTCACTCGCTCCTCTGGAGTTTCATATCTCCCACCACATGTCTCTAACTAATGGATTGTTAAGATATTCTCCATTGTTTCGACCTTCGGGCAATTTCAAAGCACCTCACCTCATTTCCTCCGGAATAAATCTCCTTCGGATTTAGCCACCTTCTTCCATGTGCCTCCTGACGATCAATGGTTAGGATCTACTCCACTCTTCAGATCTTTGGAATTTTTTCACACTCCTCAACTAAAAAATCCTAGGGTGATACTTCTTTGTATTTTCAGATCTATTGACACATACCCCTTCCCATCACCAACAAATAGGATCTACTCCTTCCTACAGAGCTTCGATGATTTAGCACTCTGCTCACCTAGATTCTCCTAAAGTGCCTCTGCTTCTGACCTCCATATCTCCTACCACCTATCTCTATGGATGATGGATGACCCCAATGCACTTCAAGACTTTGGGACTTCGGCAAGTCCGCTCTCTTGTGCACATACCAAGGAATTAAGGCTCGTGCACTTACCTCTAGATCTAAGGATAGTTGTTCCACGCACTCAGATCAGACGAATGGGATATGTTCCTCTCCTCTCCATGCTCCTCCTATCTGGATGTCGAATTCGATGGTTCGGATATCTTTCTCTGTAGTTGATTTGATGGCAGATGTTTCTCCTCCCTCCTGAGTTTTTAATTTCCCTCAAATTGGGAAAATTCGTAAGTGTCAAAGGCTATAGCCTTTGATACTTCTCCTGTGAGCCTAACTACTTTAGATCTTGCTTGAGCTCTTGAAACATTGTCTCTCCTTGAGATTTGGAACTTGGAACATTTTTCTCTATGCACGCCTTGCGCTATCTCCACAACTTGAATAGGTAAAGGTCCCTTGGCCTCTCCATGCCTTGCGAAGTCTTTATTCACACCTTCACTCTCTCTCCCGAGGTTTTAAATCGCTTGGCCTTCCAAGGGACTTAGCCCTCAACTTTCTTCAAAGGATTTCTTGGTGCCCTCCTGGCAACCTCTTGCTCAATGCACACCTTGTAGAGCCTCTTCCTCAGAGTTTTCAGTAAATCTAGGTTTTCCTCAACCTCACCAACACTTCAGAAGGTGTTGGTCCTCTACACCCCTTTCACTTTCTCAAATCACTCTTTGTTGAGCTTACGAATTATTCAATAAATCTATGAATGTATTCTCTTTGACACTCCTCTTCTCTCTCTATGAACTCTAAATAGAGTTCTTCTGTGCACAACTGGACCTACTCAATGCCCTCCTGACAGAGATCTACATAATCTTCAACAATTTTTTCTCTTTGTGCCTCCTCTGCACAGTTCTCCTCCAAGGTGTTCTGCAACCTTAAGGCTCCTCTTGAGATTGTGAATGTTCTAGTGTGCCATCTTGGCACATTCTTCTCTAACTCGAAAGAGTTCATATGCTCACTCCTTGTGCATGCTACTAAGTTTCAATACCATGTCGTACACTCCTTACAAAGCCTAAAGAACCCATAAAAAATCCAACAAACTCTCAAATATAGTGGAATCTATATTCACCCTACATATGGAAATTATTCATTTACATATACAACATAAAGAAAACATTCACCACACAAAAATTGATAAACAAAGAAATCTGTTCTTTTGTATTAATATCATAATAGTAATTACAATTCTTGAGCTTGGACTGTAACTGAGTCTCAGCTCCATTATCTCCCTACTCTACTTACACTTCCTAATGAAGTCTGATACAAAGATATTTGTTTTTACAAAAGAGGGGCTCCTCATTCCTTTACCTCCAAGCTACCTAACTCTCATTAATTACATTGAATGAACATCAATATCGCATATTTGTTTCCATGCTCATGATTTGTACAACTCGGGCCTATTAGAGGAAACCTTATCTCTGGCCTGTACAAAGGAAATATCTTAGCTCTTCCAGCATGAAAACATTCAATTGTATTAACTTCACATTTAAAACTTAAAATTCAGGGGGGAAATGAGAGGTTTGGTGCCTCTCCCCTCCTTGAATGCACATTGATGAGATGGAATGCTAGCGCACTGCTAAGGTGGAGCGATGCTCCTGCATCATCCAAGTTTTGACTCTGAGTCAGAACCAAAAAGGGGGACACATATCATTGATGCAGAACCTAGTGCTATTGTTGCTACCACAAAGATCCATCCCGGTGAACCAGACGAGCCAGAGGAAGGAAAGTGCATTTTTCATTCACATATTTGGGTGAAGGGTACCCCACTACACTTCATCCTTGATGTGGTATCTAGAAGAACCTCATATCAGAAGATGTTTTCAAGAGACTCGCCCTATCAACAATGTCACACCCACAAACCTACACCATCGGATGGCTCCACCAATGAAGCAACATCCATGTCATCCAATAATGTCTCCTGTCATATGGCATCAATCCCTTCAAAGACGAGGTATTTTGTGATGTTTCCCCTCTCAAAGTTTGTAATTTTATTTTGGTCCAAACATATTTATGGAAACACCATGTTTTATATGAGTCTAGGCCTCACATTCTTATTATTACTTTGAACAAGAAATTGTATAGGATACCAGAGGCAGTCCCACCTAGTGTTATTTCCTTGATCTCTGCCAAGCAATGAAGGATGATTATCTTGCATACGGGGAATTTTTTCTTCTTCATGATTCACTCTTAGAATGAGAGAAATATCATAGCCACATCCAGGGTCTTCGTGTCCAACCTCTCCACATAGCAGAAGCAAGTGGATAAGGTCGTGGTAGCATACTCAGATATCTTCTCCTCACCTACTAGGGTACCTCTGCACTTCCAGGTCAAGCACCCCTCTGATATGACCCATGGTGCACCACTTCCCAATGGGTCATTCTACTGCCACTCTCTATTAGAGAATGATGATATCAAGTGATAGATCCAAGAACTAGTCCACAAGGGGCACATCCATCCTAGCTCATCACCTTGCGGGAGCATAATCATGTTGGTACAGAATAAATATGGAATGTAGCAAATTTTCATTGATTACCGGGCCCTAAATAAAATCACAGTCAGAAACTGGTATCTGATTCCCTGAATCGACAACCTCCTTGATTAGCTCATGGGGGAAAAATACTTCAGTAAGATTGATCTAAAGTCTGGCTACCACCAGGTTCTGATAGAATACACAGATGTATGGAAGACTTCCTTCAAGTTCAAGGAAGGTCTTTTCGAATGGTTGGTCATGCCCTTTGGCTTGAAAAATACTCCAACCACTTTCACGGGGATCATAGACGATATCCTGCGAGCATTGACCAATAATTTTGTAGTGGTGTATCTATATGACATTCTCATTTACAACAAGACTTGAGAAGAACACTTGCAGCATATTCAACAGGTTCTACACACCCTACAACAACACAAGCTAGACGCCAACATGGAAAATGGATCCTTCGGCATAGATAGGGTCCATTACCTAGGCTACATCATTGATAATCATGGTGTACATGTGGATCCAACCAAGATCCAAGTCATCCATGACTGGCCAAACCCAACCACACTCACTGAGCTTCGGAGCTTCTTGGGACTTGCCAATTTCTACCAAGGGTTCATGTTGGGATTCTCTCATATCGCATGGGCCCTCAGCCAAGTAACCAGGGGTGGTGGTAAGGAGAAATTTGTGTGGGGCTGATCCTAACAAAAAGAGTTCGATTATTTGAAGCAACACTTGTGCTCATCCCCGGTACTTTCACTACTGAACCTAAAACAACCCTTTGATATCAAGACAAATGCTTCAGACTATGCTGTGGGCACCATTCTCACTCAACACAACCACCCCATGGCCTATGATAGTGAGAAACTATCATATTTTATCCATAAGTACCCTACTTACAACAAATAAATGTACTCCAATGTGCAAGCCTATCGTCAATGGAGAATTTAAATTCTTGGGAAGGAGACAATCATCCACACTGATCATAAGCCACTATTGTTCATGCAGACACAAGGAAAATTTCAAAATGACCACCATCAGAAGTGGTCCACATACTTGCAGCAATTCCACCTCAACATCAATTACAAAACAGGAAGCACCAACTGCATCGATGATTTCCTCATCATACCGTTGGTCACAAAACTCACCACGGTGCTAGAATCTTGCTGCCATGAGACCTTTGGATGGCCCCAAATCTATGAGACAGACCTAGAGATCGCCACCACTGACCAAATGTTAGGAACAAACTTAGTTGTCACTAATTTCCATCTTCAGGATCGGCTCTTGTGCCATCTGGGCCATATATGCATTCCATCAAGTGAGAAAGTGAAGTTGATATGGTAATCCCACTACAATAGAGTGGTGGGACACTTCAACATCGAAAAGATAGTGGAAATGTTGCAAAAAAATTTCTACTGGATGAAACTTCGAGAGGAGGTCAACAAGGATATCAATTCCTTCACTGCCTGCACTATTTACAAACTAACCACTAAGAAACAAGGAATGTACACCCCTCTGCCTACTCCTGAAAGGCCATGGGAATCCATCTCCATGGACTACATGTGGGGCCTCCCTTCCACCAAGTGGGGAAATGATTGTGTTTTTGTGGTTGTTGATCACTTTTCTAAGATGGAGATTCTAGACACCTAAAAGAAGAGCATCATAGCAAAGGACACTACCAAGCTCTTCTTTGAATGAGTCTAGGTACATTTTGGAATCCCAAAAACCATTGTCTCAAATTGGGACAATAGATTTCTCAGCACATTCTGGTTGATCCTCTGGTCACTATTGGACACCAAGCTCAACAAATTCATGTCCGTCCACCCCGAGACAGATGGACAAACCGAGGTAGTAAATTGAATAATCATGCATATCATGCACATGTATAATTCCAAGTACCCTCTCACATTTGATGAGAGTCTTCAATATTTCCAACATAGCTACAACCAATCCCTTCATAGCTCAACTGGCCACAACCCCTTTCAGGTGGGGTAGGGATTCCAACCATTGGGTCCCATAGATGCTTCACTACCCCTTGCAATCACCTAGAATGACTCATCTCCTACTCCAACTGAAGTTGAAAAAGCCACCTGGTTCATTGAACGGATCCAGTACATCCGCCAATAGGTTCAATATATCCTACAAAAGTCCAATGACAAGTACAAGAAATGCCATGATCAAAATCGAGTGCCACATAAGTTTCAGGTGGGTGACAAAGTTTTTTTTTCATTTGCAGAATGCCTTACCGGACCCCATCAGAATATTCTCCCACTCTGTTATGGTTCGTACACCATCACCAAGGTTGTGGGTGATAATTATTTTGAGCTCAATATTCCTCCTTTCCTTGGCCTGCACCCAGTGTTCAACATGGATCTCCTTCGACCTTATTTCCCACCATTATTGGAAACCTCATAGATATAAGAACAACTGAAACCAATAGAGATCAACCATGAATGCATACACCATGAATCCAATGATCATATTGTGGACAAACCAGTCAAGGGCACTCGCCAACAATGGATCTAACTTTATTGAGTTGTCAAAGCAAGGCGGCTCCTGCACCAAGGAAAGTGGCTCACCCGAGGCCAACTTCAGCATAAATTTAGTCATCTAATGGGGGAACTCAATGCAATGGATACAATTGATTCCTAAGGGTGTAGGATTGATCCATATGGATTTTGATGGCCTCCGACCTATTCCAACTAGCTCATTTTGGAATTTTTCTAGTTCGGCAATTTTTCCTAGTTTTTGGGTCCCTCACATCTAAGGCCCTAAACAAAGTTTTTAGGGCTCACCACAGTCAACATATGTAGGGATATCCATAGGAAACATGCATATTATTAGGATATACCTTTCTGATGGGCTATCGTTCTCTTAAAATAGAGATCGTATTTAAAAGTTACGACCTCGAGAAGTTGATGTACTAAATTACCCAAACAGGGACCACATGACTTTTGGTGCTTCATCTACTAGGGTTAGTTTTTTGGATGTCTAGGGTTTTTTATATTCCTTTTTATTGTAAAAAGTCCTTGAGAGCCTCATTGTAATCATCTTCTAGTGAATGAGTGTAGTCGTCACATCTCTTCTCAGAGATAAGCTTCCACCATTCTATCAAGCTTGTTTTCCACTGCATTTTACAGTTTTATCTTATTTCCTTATTGAATAGAAACCAGTTTTACTGTGTATATGTTATTATGTGTTAAGAATCTTTTGATAATAATCTATATTCAGTTCATTCTTCTCATAAAATCCATATCAATTCATCATGAGGATATCCACCACATCAACTTGCTTCTGGAGGACATTCGGTCTTGCTCCATGAGGCACAAGCTAGGTATTATGGTGAGTTTCATTTCAATATTTGAGGCATTTTAGTTTGTTTCATTAAAAATGATTTTTCTTATGTAATGTCTTCTTGGAAATTATTTTATTTTCCCTATTTCACCTTGGTGGTTGACATTGTTCCCTAGTAAGTGTTTACCCTTAGGGATAGGTTTGTTATTGGGAGTTCCTCTTGAAGATTCATCGTTCCATTCCTGACCATACTTGTCACTTTCCACACTTCATCACCTCGTATGCTTACCTTTTGGGATTTTCAGGTGTACTAACCCAAGAAGGGATTGTCCCTGATTTTATGGGAAGAAGGGGCTGAAGGAGCAAAGGATTGTAGCTAGAAAACGATAAAATCAAATAACGAACCTTCTAGATGCTCTCCTAGGAATCCTAAGGAAAATCAAATGTCTCCCATAAGAAACTGATGGGACCCATGAAAAATAACTAAACAAAATTCCAACCAAAGTGGAGAATGTGTGGGAAATATTTTTCATGCTTAGGTAGAAGCCCCACACATTGTATTCAACTTGGGGAAGCATGATGTGACCAAGGTAGAGTCAAGGTCAGAAATTGTTTTCATTCTCAGGTATAATCCCCACCTTGGCCTAAAATTGGAAACATCTTAAAGAAATAAAAGGAAATAAATGGGTTTGGAAAAAGGATGCATTGAAAATAAAGGTGCAACACACCCTCTACAAAGACGCCCATAAATGAGATACTGCGATTCCTTGTATGTCATGAAACCCATGCCCAAAATACTTACACACATCCATGCCATTTTTTCCACATAACCTAGGGATGGGTCCACTTTGGAAACACTCCTAAACTTAGGGGATGATTCACCTAGTAGGTCACCTTGTCAACCCTCCCATACCTAAACTTGGAAAATTGCATAGGGTCTTTGAGCACTTGTTTATTTTGATGAAATGGTTTTGATGTACATGCTTAGATAAATATTTTATTGAATTGATTTACTTGTCATGATGCATTTGAATTGATATCCTTGGAGGGCATACTCATTGTCTTTGTATGACCCAGTTGGTGGACAGATTTGGAAGAACAAGCCTAGATTGGGCTTCATTGGGGCTTGAATCCCATAGGTTGGATACCATGGTCCATGCACCGGATGATGATGTATCCTTTGGATTCCTAAGGATACACCATGGAGGACCTAAACCAACCCTTTTCTATCCCAACAATTTTCTCTTGAGGCCAAAACATCACATTTGAGGAGCTTGACATCACCCTAGGGATAGGGTTGTGGTTGTGGTGTTCTTCTTGATTGAAAATTGGCACATTTTGATGGGAGAAGGAATGGATTCAAGGAAGAAACCATAGTGCATGAGAGGGAGGCCCTAGAAATCCCAACAACTTCCATCCTCAACTCCAATGACTTGCAAAAGGTGCCAAAACGTCAACCTAGAAGAGGGATGACGTCACTTTAGGGTTTCTTATGTGCATTTTTAAAGTTAAATTTGAATTTTGTAATGTAAAGGAGAAAAGTAAGTTTTTTTTACCCCTCAATTTGTGGTTTACCCTAGAATTAAATGGACAAGCAATTTTAGTATTATTTGTATAACTAGAGATCACTTCTATTTCATTTTATCGTACCTCTCCCATCTTGGAGAGGATTCTTGGATGAAATTTGCGCCCTCTTTGGGAAAGTTCCTCTATATCACTTGATACTATCTCTTTCTATGGTTTTCTTTGGCTATTGCATGAATAAGTAAGGATATATATTTCTTGTAGGATGTTTCTTTCTTTTATGGTGGAGTTTTCTTGGAAAAGAGGAGTTTATTTTCTTAATTCTTGGACTAGGTAAGCGATATTTCATGTTATTTCTTGTTTCCTTTGTAATAAAGTTAATATTCTAAGATTTTTGGGAATATAAGGGAATACAACCCCACTAATCCCATCATCATTTTCTTGAAATAATTTTTTTCACAAAGGAATACTAGGAGTTAAAGGGTCTACACCCTCCTAGCATTTTCCTTAGCTAGTTTTGCTTGCATTAGGGAGTAAAAGGGATTACACCCCCAAGGAAGTAACACAACTAGATATTTCATTTTTAAAGACTACATGACGCAGGTGCGCTCCAAAGGGCACGTCCGCTCATAGGATCTTTCTTCCTTCCTCGGCCCAAAGAACACTAACCGGTCCTTCTATTTCCCTATTGGGAAACTTTCACCCACAACGGCTCTCTCACGGGATCTCCCTTCCTTCTATAGGGAAATCAGACTTCGTGACTTCGCGAGGTCAGTGGTCGAGCGCTGGTGTTTCAAATCCCCGAACCCCGATGCAAGTCAACCCTGACCCTTCCTCTTCCTATCGGGACTTCTACTATCACGATTTCACCACTCGCAATATCAAGCAAATGGATTTACTGAAACCCGAACCTCGATATGCCGAAACTCCGATGAGCTCGCGACTTTGACTTTTCAACAGTCCCTTATCTCATCGGGACTTCAGATTTCGCGGAATCGTGAACCTAATGGCAATGTTTTGGGACTTTCCTTTCCCCGAACTCCGATAACGCGTGCCACCTGTCCTCCACTAATTTCGTTGTGGCCCCACACTGTTCCTTTGGCCCGTTGGGATATCACATTTCGCGATTCCAAACTACAAGGGTATCTTGTACTCAAGACATCCAATACTCTGAACCCTGACTTCGCCAGATATTTTGACACGCGTCCCAGATGATGGACAACTCTGAGCTCGTCGGGATATCATGTTTCGCGATTTCGCGATTCCTGTTGCTATATTCACAGGACTTCAACCCACGAAACCCCGATGCACAATGCACGGGTAGATCTAACGGCCTTGAATGGCTTGGATCAACGACTCTTCCCCTCTTGAGATTTTAACCTTTAGGAAATATGATGTTGTATCCCCCTTGCACCTCCACAAGATCCCACATCCCACGGAGATTCGCGGTTTCTCTTCAGAGAATATCGACCGTCTATCTTTCCCGATGAATTCTGTGAAATGAACCAAGTATTCCTCCACGAGGACTTATCCACCTGCATGCACACTTGCAACACCTCTTACGAACTCCCAATCACAACTTCCCTACACAGTTCTTCAGCAGAATTCGAAGGCCTATCCTTCCTGAGCTTTCTCACGACTCTGAGTCTTAGAGAAAATTCTTGCACGCACTCCTTGCGGAAACTCTCAGACACTTCCAAGTGCTGAATACCTTCGACTCTGTGCACTCCTGCAGTATCAATCCTTCTATGCTTCGTTCATATTCACAACTGAGACTTTCCTTAGCCTATGCACTCCTTGCACGGCTCCTATAACCCAATTTCACTTCTTGGTGAACGAGAACAAAGGTTAAACTATCTGAGACTTCTGTCAACGCACTCCTTGCGGACGACTTCAACTGCACTCCTTGCAGGAATTCTTTCTCAGATAGAGAAACAATTGAAATTCATTTCTCCTACTTCCTTTCTCGGATTTCAAACACTCAGCAAGAAATCATTCATACATAGCATGTAAACAAATGCACAATAGGAAGTAAATACTCATGAGCATAGCATTCAACATACATACATAGAGAACAAACACAAAAGCATGGATTTGAATTAACTCTTCTATTAATTCAAGCTCTGTACATGGGTGTTGTTCCACAGCTCTCTGCATGCTCTTCTATGCTCTTCCTGCTTCAATAATAATACAAATGCACAATGAGGGTGTCTATATCCCGTTTCCCTCTTGCGCTCTACAACCTGTCTAATCTAGAATTAAATTTCTATCTACCTGCATTAACTATATTAAATGCCTCTATCTACTAAGGATGAGAGCTTAAAGGCTCAAGGTCCCGTTACAATATACAAGTGCGCTTCATTAAATTTCCTCATTAATGTTCGCGTAACAGCTTCAAGGTGTTTTCAAAAATTTGTGTTGGACGCCTTCCAGCTGTCTTCCACTTCCGCGCTGGCTCGCTTGACCTGATAGATGCTCCTGCATCATACTCCCTCGCTTGAAAAATATTTCATGGGCTCTTGTCCATGAGCTCTTGCACGATATGTCCATGTTTCTGTATCTCTTCTTCAGTCTCCCAGCTGGCATCTTCCACTGGATGGTTCTTCCATTTGTTCAGATACTCAAAGTACTCTTTCCGCCTAGTCCTCTTACCCACTCGTTTATCTAGTATCCACTCCATCTGTGGCTTATCTGTAGCTAGCATCTACTTTTTCCACTGAACCTCTGACTATTCATCACTTGTTCCTGCTTCCTCATCTTTGTATAGGTACAAATATGAGACATTGAATATCAGAGAAATTCCGATCCCATTGGGTAATTCAATCTCATAAGCATTTTCTCCCATTTTCTTCAAGACCTTGCAGGGTCCGATTTTCTTCATCTTCAATTTATTATACGTTCCTCTCGGGAACCTTTCCTTCCTCATATGTGCCAGAACTAGATCACCAACCTCGAACTGAAGTTGTCTTTTATGTTGATCAGCTCTACGCTTATATTCTTGGCTTGATTTCAGCAGTCGCTCCTTCACCTGACTGTGAAGTTATTTAATCGCCTCAGCGAATTCCTCTGCACTAGCGCTCCTAGTCGCAGTCTGTTCTGAATCCCTCAATTCAGAAATTCCCCTCAGCTGCATGCCATAAACAATCTGAAATGGACTCTGTCTTGTACTTATGTTCACTGAATCATTATACGCAAACTTTGCCTGCGGCAATATATTGTCCCAACTGTTGTGGTGCTCTGTCACCAAGATTCTCAGTAAATCTCCCAGAGTTTTGTTTACCGCTTCTATCTGTCCATCCGTTTGCGGATGATACACTGAACTAAACAACAAGGTAGTTCCCAGATTCTTCCATAATGTCCTCCAGAAGTGTCCTATGAACTTCGTATCTCTGTCTGAAACTATGCTCCTTGGTAAGCCGTGAAGTCGAATGAATTCTTTGAAAAACAGGTTCGCGATGTGAGTCGCATCACTGGTTTTCTGACATGGGATAAAATGTGCCATCTTGGAAAATCTATCCACCACCACAAATATTGAATCACAACCTCTTTGTGTTCTTGGCAACCCCAATACGAAATCCATGCTAATCGCATCCCATGGTCTCTCTAGTATGGGCAATGGTTGATAAAAACCTGCATTCTGCTTCCTCCCCTTCGAATGCTGGCAAATTCTACACCTGTCCACAAATCTCTTGACCTCTGATCGCATCCCTGGCCAAAAGTATGATTCGCTCAGCTTCGCAAATGTTTTTTCATGACCGAAATGTCCGGCCAATCCTCCACTGTGTTTCTCCTTCAGCAAGTTCTCCCTCATGGAACAATTTGGAATACACAGCGGATTGCCTTTAAACAACAATCCTTCCTGGATCATGTATCCAGACCACTGGCTTCTATCTCTGAGAACTAGATTCTCAGTTGCTTCATACGCTTCCTTGAAGTCTAGATCATCTGTGTAGATGTCTCTGAGATCATCAAAACCCAATGTTTTGACTTTGAATTCCTGCAACAACAAACACTTCCTGCTCACAGCATCAACAACTTTGTTAGCAGTACCAGAAATATGTTTAATCACAAACGTAAAATTCTGCATGTATTCAACCCACTTAACATGCCTCTGATTCAACTTCTCCTGTTGAGTCACAAACTGTAAGGCATGGTTATCACTATACAAAACAAATTCCTTCGGAATCAGATAGTGCCTCCACTTTTTCAATGCCTGAATAATGGCATAAAATTCCTTGTCATATGTGGAATACTTCACCTTTGCTTCATTCATCTTCTTGCTGAAATACACTATCGGCCTGTCTTCTTGACTCAAGACCGCCCTGATTGCAAATCCACTTGCATCGCACTTCACTTGAAATGTCTTTTGAAAATCAGGCAACACCAGAATTGGTTGCTCCGTAATTTTCCTCTTCAACAGATTAAAACTTTTCTCATCCTCTTTTGTCCAATGAAAAGATTTGTGTCTTTTCTTCACTGTATCCATCATCGCTGTGTTAATTCCACTGAAATTCCTAATGAACTTTCGGTAGAAACTAGCCAACCCGTGAAAACTTCTCACTTCAAATATGTTCCTCGGTGATGGCCAATTTTTTATTACCTCCACTTTATCTGGATCCATCCTCAACTCATTTTCCGAAATAACAAACCCCAAATAAATGAGCTCTGTCTTCATGAATGAGGATTTTTTCATGTTTATCAACAACTTCTCCTGCTGCAATCTCTTCATCACAATGGTCAAATGCTTCAGATGTTCAGCCTCTATTTTACTGAAAATCAGTATATCATCTAGATATACGATAAAAAAATTTCCGATGAACTCCTTCAGGACTTCGTTCATGAATCTCATGAAGGTACTTGGCATATTTTTTAAGCCAAAAGGCATAACAAGACATTCATACAAACCCTCCTTTGTTTTGAATGTTGTCTTTCACTCATCACCTTCTCTCATGCGGATTTGGTGATATCCGCTTTTCAAATCAATCTTTGAAAAGAATTTTGCTCCACTTAAGCAATCCATTAAATCATCCATTCTCGGCAATGGAAATCTATACCTGATATTTATCTTGTTGATCTCCCTTGAGTCGGTACACATCCTCCAGCCTCCGTCTTTCTTCAGACTAAGTACTGTCGGAACAACACATGGACTCAAGATTTCTTTGACCAACCCTTTTTCCAACAAATCCTAGACTTGTCTTTTGACCTCTTCATTTTCTTGTAGCGTTAATCTGTACGTGGCTTTGTTTGGTAAACTGGCTCCTAGTATGAGATCGATGTGATGACTCACACTCCTGATCGGTGGCAATGAATGAGGTAATTCCTCCACTACAATGTCAGCGAACTCTTCCAGCAGTTCTTGAACATCCTTTGGTAAATCATCCACTCTTGTGCTAGTCAGAACATTTTTTGGTTTTCTGACCACAATGAACTGTGGATTATCCTTCTTCTTAACCTCGGTAAGAAGTTCCTTCCCACTCATGAGAAGTACTATGTTGCTTACTTCTGGCTTCACCTCCTTATCTTTAATTAGAAGCAACATGTGTGTCCTCCCATTCTTCTCCAGGGTGTGTGTGTTCATCCTCCCATCATGAATCACATTTCTACCATATTGCCACGGTCTACCCATCAATAGATGACAAACATCCGTAGGAATGACATCACATAAGATCTTATCATTATATCCTCCTATCTTGAATTCAACCAAACATTGTTTAGTAACAGTTACCTGGTGTCCTTTCTGTAGCCACGAAACTCTATATGGGCTTGGATGATCAATCGTCTCCAGCTCCAGCTTCTCTACCATCTCGGTTGAAATGAGATTGTCCGTGCTACCACTTTCCACAATGACCTTGCATGCCCAACCCTTGGTCTTGCAAGCTGTTCTGAAAAGTTTGGTTCTTTGGACTGAACTTTCCACCTCCTTCTTGGGCATCAAAAGGACTTTTCGCATCATCAACGATCTTCCGCCTTCAGCGTCTTCTGCTTCAACATCTCACCTCTGAGCTTTGGTGATGTGAGCTTCTCCTCCATCTTTGTTTTTCTCTGGACACTCGAATGACTTGTGCCCATTCTTTCCACACGTGAAGCATGTTATTACTCCACCTCTTCCTCTTCCTCTACCTCTAGTATGAGGAAAAGTGTTGTTGTCAGCATAATATCCTCTCTGCTCATTATGATGTCCTCGTTGTTCAACATATGGCCCTCTCTTTGAGGTTCCACCTCTCTGTGTGCGAGTCTAAGGTTTATTCCAGCCTTCTTTGGGCTTCTGGGTTCTTTCCTGGGCACCAGATTCTCCTCTGGGATAACTTCTGCACCTGCCCCTCTGACCTTTCTTTCGCCTTAGCTTCTCTTCAGCTTTGAGAGCCATTTGATAAGCATCCTCTACCGTTCGGATGGTCACCATACTCATTTCATCCTAAATCTCATATCTCAGGCCATTCATATACCTGGAAACCTTCTCATCATCGCTCTCTCGATCACCTTCTCTGATATTCAACCTGTAAAATTATTCAGTATATTCATTTATTGACATAAACTTCTGTCTCAAGTTCTGCATCCTCCTGAATAGAGAAATTTGATAGTCTCTGGGAATGAATTTTTCCTTGATCTTTGCAATCATCCTGTCCCATCTCTTGATCTTCTGCTTGCCCTTGCAGCATCTGTCAGCTTGTAGTTTATCCCACCACAATGCTACATGTCATTTTAATCTCGTGATGGCATGCCTGAATTTCTTGTCCTCTTCGATATATTCATAGTCAAAATATGTGTCTAGAGCTCTAATCTAGTCTAGAAGCTCTTCTACATCCAGATTTCCCTCATAAACCAGAATGTCCATTTTTACCTTTGCACCCATCCTGGCAATAGCTTTGATCAAACGCTCATTTGATGCACCTTCGGCTGCTATTCCCTCTTCGCATTTAGCCTCAGCTTCGCTTTCGGAATCACTGAGATCCCCTACACTAGCTGTATGTCTTTGCACTATCTCCATGTCTTCGAGTCTAGCTCAGAGATCATGCATCTGTCTGTCCATGACTGGATCAGTCATCTGCCTGCCTCTTCTCTATTGCACTTCCCTATCCTTTGGATTAGGTGACTGTCTATCTCTCCTTGGCGGCATGGTGAATTCTCTCTCTCTGCTACAGAAAGCAAAGATTCTTTCTATGCTCTGATACCACTTGACGTAGGCGCGCTCCGCAGGGCACATCCACTCATAGGATCTTTCTTCCTTCCTCAACCCGAAGAACACTAACCGGTCCTTCTATTTCCCTATCGGAAAATTTTCACCCACAACGACTCTCTCACGGGATCTCCTTTCCTTCTATCGGGAAATCAGACTTCGCGACTTCATGAGGTCAGTGGTCGAGCGCTGGTGTTTCGAATCCCCAAACCCCGATGCAAGTCAACACTGACCCTTCCTCCACATATTGGGACTTCTATTATCATGATTTCACCACTCGCAATATCAAGCAAATGGATTTACCAAACCCCGAACCCCAATACGTCAAAACTCCGATGAGCTCATGTCTTTGACTTTTCAATGGTCCCTTATCTCGTCGAGACTTTGGAATTCATGGGATCGCGAATCCTAATGCCAATGTTTCAGGACTTTCCTTTCCTCGAACTCCAATAACTCGTGCCACCTGTCCTCCACTAATTCCACTGTGGCACCACACTATTCCTTTCGCCCATCGGGATATCGCGTTTCGCGATTCCAAGCTGCAAGGGTATCTTGTCCTCAAGACTTCTGATACTCCGAACCACGACTTCGCCAGATCTTTTGACACGCGTCCCAGATGATGGACGGCTCTGAGCTCATCGGGATATCACGTTTCATGATTTCGTGATTCCTCTTGCTATATTCACAGGACTTCAACCCACGAAACCCCGATGCATGATGTACGGGTAGATCCAACGGCCCTGACTGGCTTGGATCAACGACTCTTCCCCTCCTGAGCTTTTAACCTTTAGGAAATATGATGCTGTATCCCCCTTGCACCTTCGCAAGATCCCATGGCCCACGGAGATTCGTGGTTTCTCTTCAGAGAATACCGACCATCTATCTTTCCCAATGAATTCTGTGAAATGAACCAAGTATTCCTCCACGAGGAATTATCCACCTGCATGCACACTTGCAATGCCTCTTACGAACTCCCAATCACGACTTCCCTGCACAGTTATTCAGCAAAATTCAAAGGCCTATCCTTCCTGAGCTTTCTCACAACTTTGAGTCTTAGAGAAAATTCTTGCACGCACTCCTTGCGGCAACTCTCAGACACTTCCAAGTGCTGAATACCTTCGACTCTATGCACTTTTGCAGCAGCAGTCCTTCTATGCTTCGCTCAGATTCACAACTGAGACTTTCCTTAGCCTGTGCACTCCTTGCACGGCTCCTATAACTCAATTTCACTTCTGGGTGAACGAGAACAAAGGTTAAACTATCTGAGCCTTCTGTCAACGCACTCCTTGCAGACGACTTCAACTGCACTCCTTGCAGGAATTCTTTCTCAGATAGAGAAACAATTGAAATTCATTTCTCCTACTTCCTTTCTTAGATTTCAAACACTCAGAAAAAAATCATTCATACATAGCATGTAAACAAATGCACAACAGGAAGTAAATACTCATGAGCATAGCATTCAGCATACATACATAGAGAACAAACACAAAACCATGGATTTGAATTAACTCTTCTATTAATTCAAGCTCTGTACATGGGTGTTCTTCCGTAGCTCTCTGTATGATCTTCTATTCTCTTCCTGCTTCAATAATAATACAAATGCACAATGAGGGTGTCTATATCTCGTTTCCCTCTTGCTCTCTACAACATGTCTAATCTAGAATTAAATTTCTATCTACCTGCATTAACTATATTAAATGCCTCTATCTACTAAGGATGAGAGCTTAAAGGCTCAAGGTTCTGTTACAATATACAAGTGTACTTCATTAGATTTTCTCATTAATGTTCGTGCAATAGTTTCAAGGTGTTTTCAAAAAATTGTGCTGGACGCCTTCCAGTTGTCTTCCGCTTCTGCGTTGGCTCGCTTGACGTGAGAGATGCTACTGCATCACTACATAACCCAGTATTCAAAGGCACTAATATTTTTCATTGGAGAAATAAAATCATTTCATTGGGATACAAAGAAGTACAAGATATTGTAATTGTTTAAGTTGGAGTCTTTTATGCATGCTAAAAGCTTGACAAGCCCGCTAGGGAGTTTTGTTTCTCCAAGGATTTTTTTCCTATGTATTAAATTTAATATAAAACCATTAGGGTTGCAACAAATAACTTCATACTTTCTAAATTTTCTCATTTTATAACCATCAAAGTTTTCTAGAAAGATGTCAAGTTAATCTACTAGTTATTGTGCTTATTTTGGGTGGTTTACTTGCAAGTTTTTCTAGTTAGTCTCTTGCATATTTACTTGTATAGTTAGTGACTTGTTTAGAAGCTATTCCATGTATTTCATTTCTGATTTATTCCATTATATAATGCTTCTAATTAGGAAAAAAAGGTTCACTTTATTATCCATTGGATTGTTTGGCTTGTATCTCATCTTTTCTTGTGTCTTGGGCAGGTATAACCATTTTTTGTAGGTACTCGAGCTCTTGGAAACTATTGATCATTTTCGAGACTCCTTTCCAAGAAATATTACACTTAGTAACTTGATCTATAGGGGAATCACTTCCATAGTCTCAATTTCCATCTCATTTCCTCTGAGGGTCACCTATGATTCCCCCCTTGTGTTGTATTTTTCTTTCACTAAAGTGAGGGGAGGGTTTATCTCAGGTGAGAGTGGGTAAACTCTGCCACCCTTATCTCCATATTGTGGATTGGGTCTGGATTTTCCCAACCTACAGTTTGCGGTATAACATTTTGGCACCATTGATGGGGAGTATTTTGAGTCATCTTTCATGCCCTAATGACACTTTGGCAATATTCCTTCCCAAATCCTTTACCCCTATCTTTCCTAGAGACTCCACTTGAAGGACGTTCCCCTTCCACCCTTGATGATATCTTGTTGAGGTTCATCTGGCGACTCCATATTCCAAGAAGCCATCTTTCCTTGATTCCCCCTTTCCATCCTTTAATGAGCCTTGACCTAATCTAGTGACCCATTGAGGTGTCTTTTCAGTCAATGGAATTATGAAACTATGGTATTAACCCTCATCCATAACTTGTCATTCCTTGAGGAGGGAAATTTTACAAATGGAAATGGAAAAAGATGTTGAGGAAATCATGAATCCTGTAAAAGAGTTATTTCAAAAATATGCCAAAGAATTTTCCTTTGAGGATGAAGAAATGATTGAAGGATATATTTATGAAGAAAGTTACCAATAATATCTCGATGAAGTTTCTCATGATGAAGATATCGACAAGACATTTGATGAAGACATACAGGCCTTTGTTCCTCCTACACATCAAGAAGAGAACATGATGAGTTGTTACCATTTTGAAGATCTTGATGATACTTTATTCCATGACTTTGGAAGTGAAGAAGTATTAGAGGAGCCCTTGGATGTGATAGATCCTTTTGTAAAAGATAAAAGAGAATTATTTGTATTAAGGATCAAGACCCTTATGATGAAGAGGCGATGGAGGGGCACACCCATGAAGAGAAAGATAAATTATGATGAGGCAACAAATTTTGATAAACCTTGTAATAAATCGTTATATTTTCTCTTCATTGATGAAGTTGAGGATATCCATCCTTTCCATCTTTCTACACATGAATTTAAAGAAGAAACTAATCACAATGATGAAGAATCAAAAGATCCAGCTAAAGTCGCCCTATCATTTTTTCTTCCTACACATGAAGACAATAAGTTGGTCATTTTCATTCATACTAATGGTATTATGAAAGAACCCTTGGATATGGTTGATGACCATATAGAAACTTTCATACAGTCTGGGAGATGCAAATGAGATTTTGGTCGTTTCAATTTTCATAAAGACCCCATTTACGACATTGAGGGTAGATCTCAAGAAAACGTGGTTGAGTTGTCATCTTCAGAGGACTATTCTTCATGTATATATGATTTATATGTTTTCTAGCCTGATGATGATATGGTTATAGATTTGTTCCGTCCATTCGAGGATGAACTATCACAACATTTTTAGGGTGATGTTCAGTCATCCCGTAGGAGTTATGATGCAGACTTATTCTATGAGGACTTTCAACCACCTTCATCCTCAATTTTAGATGAACCCCGGGATGTGGCTATCCTAGAGAAATAAAAGTCTCACTCTACAAAGTGAAAGTATTTTCATCTTGGTTATTTTTATGAGGATTCGTAAATGAAGAGGCAACAATTTTCTAGACCTGAGCTTGTCTCTTAACTCATTTCTTCTTATGAGGGAAATCATGGGGTCTTCTTGGGATATCTCATGTATTTTTAGTCTTTAGGAAGCAATGATCATGATAATGAGGATGAATATGAGCCATTGTCTACATATGATACCCCTCTTCATAGATGGATTGATTGAGTTTGTGGCTATCTTTTCATACACTATTTTCAAGATGATCAGAATTGTGGCTTCTCTTTTCAACAAGATTTCCTCTCTCCCACCCATCTCCATGAATTTCATTTCATTATTGATTATATGTCTGTTTGTTCTCATGATTATTATGTGCTCAACTTATCATTGATGTATTTCATGATTAAGCACAAGGGGATATACCTTGATGAAATGACGAACATATGGTTGCACTGGTTGTATGACTTCACCTGACATCACCTATCACCAGATATTTAAGGCCCCAGGTAAGTATGTAGGTCATATTTCTTTCCTTACATTTGCATATTGATTTCTCATGGTAGATTAGTGCATTTCATGTTTCATTTTTCTCTACTTGTAGATTGCTTTCATAATATTACATGTTTAGTTTACAAATTTTTGAAATAATGAAATATTTTCTTTCTAGATTAGTTTTATTTTTGAATTTTTGAGATTTGATATATATGGTTGAAGGGTGATAGAAGCACCCTATACTTTATAGTTTTATGTTTCAATGTAGGCACAGGTCCACCAGGAGATGTTGCGGTTCTCATGCACTGTACGATGAGGACATGCCCCCAAGTAGGATATTGATGTTATCCCCGGTTCCTATTGATAACTAAGGAGATGATGTCTCGAGGCCCTCAAGTTGCATACATGGAGTACCGAGAGACAACTTGACCAACAATGTCCACTTGCACAAACAGAGACCCATATTTCCACCATAGTTCCAGGTTCATCATGAGGGTATCCACCACATCTACTTGCTTCCAGAGGACATTGGGTCTTTCTCCATGAGGTACAAGTTAGGTATTATGGCAAGTTTCATTTCAATATTTGAGGCATTTAACATAGTTACCAACTTAATGAGAAATCTACAGATTTCTCGTTTTGAGGGGGGTCACACTTTTTACCCCATTTTTAAAAATGGTGCTACCAGTAGCAACCCCTACCTTTTAGGTGGTATTTTGACATTTTAAATTTTATGATCCATGATGCTTCCACATAATTTTTTAAAATTCTTATTTTTCATCTATTTTCAAATTTTCCATTGTTTTTTTCATCGTCGTTTTTTAGTCATTTTTCCATGCTTCTTTCAATCTTAAAAATATTTGTTACCATAATTTTTTTGAAATTAAGATTTTTAATACAATTGTGTCTCCTTAATTAATTTATGGTTCCATACTTTTAAAATATAGTGGAAAACATTATTTTTAAAACATATCTTAACATTACTTTAATACATAGAAAATAGTTGTAGTTAAATAACACTATTTTTGAATATTTAGAAAAAAAAATATAATTTAACTCTTTTGATAAATTAAAAACTAAAAATACTAAGAAAAAGGAAACAAATGAAATTAATAAAAATAAAAATAAAAATTCAAAATAAAATTTATATA
>JZKD02S2108335.1:82150-97563 GCA_000966675.3 Picea glauca
TTTTAAATGTTTTTTTGTTTGTTTAATTTGGGTTTTGAATATATATTTTAAAATGTGTTTTTTTCTTTATTAAAAAAAAAAATTGGGAAGATTTTCTCATTTTTATTTATTTATTTTCAATGTAAATTTATGAAAAAAAAAGTTAGTAAATAAATTTTAAAGTGACCATTTTGTATCCATTTTTTTTTTTTCTGCATATGGATTTATCGTCAAAACCACAGTTTCAATTAGGTCGTAATGAGGCATAATTTTAAAGTTTAGAAAATACGTATTTCTTTAGTTAGCGTCACTTTTTTATTTAGGTGTTAATTTTAAGGTTTTTCTGAGCTACTGCATGAGTTTTGAGGGCCATGCTTGAAAAATGTTGTAATTTTGACCCCGTTTGAAAAAATGGTGCACCGGTAGCACCACTTTTTCATTTTGGGGTTGATTTTCATGTTTTTTATGCAAAAATATGGGTTTTTTGGGCCAAATTTCTCGTTTTAAGGTCACAATTATTGTTAAGTCGATAACCTTTCTATTTGGGTTTGTTTCATTTAAAATTTATTTTGATGATGTAACATCTTCTTGGAAATTATGGTTGTTTCCCTATTTCACCTTGGTAGTTGACATTGCGCCCTAGTAAGTGATCACCCTTAGAAGCCCCAAGGGTTAGCTCAGTTGGAAAAACGTGCACACACTCTCTCAGTTAGGGGAGAGGTCACGAGTTCGAGCCTAGCTAGGGTCCCTGGGGTTGTGGTTTAGCACCTCATATCATCCACGAAGTGGGGAAGTATCGGGTGAGTTTCCTGCGACATCAATTGTTGAAAAAAAGGTGATCACCCTTAGGGATATGTTTTATACTAGGAGGTCCTCTTGATGATTCATCATGCCATTCTCATACATACTTGTCACTTTCCACACTTCATCCCCTCATCAACTTACCTTTTTCTATTTTCGAGTGTATTGACTGAAGAAGGGATTGTCCCTCATTTTATGGGAAGTAGGGGTTGAAGGCCTAGATGCTTTTACCTAGAAAAATAAAAAATCCAATCATAAACCTTCTACATACTCACCCAGGGATCCCAAGGACAATGAAATGTCTCTCATTATAAAATGATGGGACCCGTGAAAAATACCTAATACAAAATGCCAACCAAAGTGGAGCATGTGTGGGAAATGTTTTTCATGCTTAGGTAGAAGCCCCACACATTGTCTTCAACTTGGGGAAGCATGATGTGACCATGGTATAGTCAAGGTGGGAACTATTTTTCATGATTAGGTATAATACCCACCTTGAATTCAACTTGTAAACAACCTAAATAAACAAAAGGAAATAAATGGGTTTGGAAAAAGGATCCATTGAAAATGAAGGTGCGACACACCCTCTACAAATACACCCATAAATGAGATACTATGATCCCTTGTATGTCATAAACCCCATGCCCAAAATTCTTTCCCTCATCCATGTCACTTTTTCCACATGACCTAGAGATGGGTCCAATTCGGAAACACTCATAAACTTATGGGATGATTCACCCAATAGATCACCTTGTCAACCCTCCCATACCTAAACTTGAAAAATTCCATAGGGTCTTTGAGCACTTGTTTATTTTGATGAGGCAGTTTTGATGTCCATGCTTAGATGGATCATTTATTGACTGGATTTACTTTTCATGATGGATTTGAATTTATATCCTTGGAGGGTGTATTCATTGTCCTTGCAAGACCTAGTTGATGGATAGATTTTGAAGAACAAGACTAGCTTGGGCTTCCTTGGGGCTTGAAGCCAACAGGTTGGATACCATGGCCCATGCACTAGACGATGATGATATCCTTTTGAGGCTTGAGGAGACACCACGGAGGACCTAACCCAACCCTTTTCTATCCCAATGATTTTCTCTTGAGGATAAAACATCACATTTGAGGAGCTTGACGTCACCCTAGGGCAAGGGTTGTGGTGGTAGTGTTGTTGTTGATTGACACTTGGCACATTTTGATGAGAGAAGGAATGGCTTGAAGGAAGAAACCCTAGCTCATGATATGGAGGCCCAACTTCAATCCTCAATTCCCATGACTTGTAAAAGGTGCCAAAACGTCACCCTAGAAGAGAGACGACATCACTTTAGGGTTTCGTATGTGCATTTTTAAAGTTAAATTAGAATTTTATAACATGTTAAGGGGAAAAGTAAGGGTTTTTGACCCATTACTTGTGGTTTACCATAAAATTAAGTTGACAAACACTTTTAGTAGGATTTGTATAAATAGATATCACTTATATTTCATTTTATCATAACTCTCCCATCTTGGAGATGATAATTTGTTGAAATTTGAGCCCTCTTTGGGAAATTTTATTTATATCTCTTTCTACTATCTATTGTTATGGTTTTGTTTGGCTATTGGATGAAGAAGTAAGGTGTTGTCTTTATTAGAGGCTATTGTTTTTTATTTTATGATGGATTTTTCTTGGAAGAAAGGAGTTTATCTTGTTAATGCCTAGACTAGGTAAGAAATATTTCTTGTTATTGCTTGTTTCCTTCCTCACAAGTTAATTTGAAAATATTATTTGTATTATAAGGGAATAAAACCCCGATAATCCCATCATAATTTTCTTGAAATAATTTGTTGCACAAAGGAATACTAGGAGGAGTAAAAGGGTTACACTCTCTTAGGGTTTTCCTTATATAGTTTTGCTTGCCTTGGGGAGTAAAAGGGACTACAACCTCAATGTAATGTACCTCAAATTCACCATAGAAAAAAATAAAAATTCTATGACATAATTCAATTTCGTTTAAGCTTTAGAATTTAAGACAAGGTAAGATACATTTCTATCCATAATGACATTATTACACCAATCTAGTTTACTTCAAATTGAAAAGATTATGTGGATAAATTATTTCCATAATTCTATCACTTCCCTTAACTTTCAAACAACTCCAACATGCTTATATGTATATAGGCAATATCTAAACTTAGGTCGAAGGAACCCTTGAGGTTCAGGGAAAGGATATGGGCGCATAGAGTTTAACCTCTGGGTGGTCACGCAGGAGAGTAGCTGAAATGAATGGTGGAGACAGTTCGGTGAAAAATGTCGAAATATTGAGAGCCATAGGATCGCACCAAGTTACGAGGGATTTAAGCACTTAGAATCACCCTAGGAGAGGAGCCGTATGAACAGTGGAAACACTTCGTGGAATAAGTGTCAAAGTTGCGAGAGTCATTCGATCTTGAAGAGTAGCGAGGAGATTAAGGACGAGTGTATTACAACACTCCAAGGCATTGAATTTCGCTATTTCAAAGTTCGGGGTTTGGAGCGGTAAGTGATTTTGGAGTCGCTACATCATAAACTCCCGGTTCGCGGAATTGTTAAACAATCAACATCGTTTATCAAGGAGGACACATGGCGAGTGGTCAAGGTTCAGGGAAAATCCCGAAAGGTTGTGGATTGTCGATCCAGTGGGATTGTGGTCATCGGTTCAAGAGGAATCTTGACTGTGGATCTCTCAAGGGGGAGATTCCAGCATTTCGGGGTCCAAAAGTTCGAAGGAAAAGGAGTCTGGGATTCTCAAAGTAATTAGTTCTGCACATTTAATTATGCTTTTAATTGCAAGGTTTGATCTTCATGACTGCTAGAAAAGTAGGTATTTTGACTGTCTTCTATGTGCGCGTATAAAGGCGTATATTGTCATTCTTACTGTAGGGAATTCACTTTAACTCTCCATTAACATATGTACTTATTTCCACCTATAGGTGCATATATACTTATAAATTTCTCTAAATATATATAGAGTGATTCACTATCATAGGTATAGTTTCATCTTGATTCTGGTTTAATAATTGGGAAGCTCAGTTATGTGCTACGATCCTGCATCTTTACTTACAGAAAATATAAACATGCAAGTATATCTACCTAACTTGGGTCTCATTCTTACACACCAATAGCTTACACATCAAGCATAGTTAACTCGAAGGATCCCATCTTGTTCTCTATGTTTTATGCCATTAAACAATAGTCTAATTATGAAATTTTGAATACTTAAAGATGTATGACCTCATGGCAAGCATAACTCTTAGAAAAAATCATGCTAAAAATCTGCTTAATTAGCTTAATACTTTCATATACAATAATTTATGTACTTGTCATTCCCTGTACACAGTGACTTGTAATATGATCTGTTATTTCTATTCTACCTCTATCCTGGATGATGATCCTCCATCGTTTCTACCAGTCCATTCATTAAAGTAATAAAGTTGTTCCTATAACAAATAATTCCTACTATGTTCCTACAGTTTTGTGAAAAAACAGAGGTCAATCGGCTTTCGGCAATTACAAATTCCAAACACCAAAATCAAAAGACCACGATGTTTGTCGAATCACAAAATACGAAAAGACTATGGATCCAAAACTTTAGGGTTTAGCCAAACACCAACACACAACAACTCCTGAATTGCAAAAAAGTGAATGGAATGTGGGACCAACACTTCGGGATTTCGGGGTTCGAAATTTTGGGGTTTACGAACACCTGACGCACAAACAAAATGAAATAAGAAATGTCGAATTGCAAAATGAGATTAGGGTGTGGGCCCAACAATTTTGGGTTTCGGTATTTGGTAAAGAAAAGGAACTCCGCATATATGTAGCAAGCAAGTCTCGAATGTCTAAATATCAATTTTGTACTTAATTTCCTTTTAAAATCACACGCTCCAACAAATAAACTCGGAATAAATAAATGATTGGGTTCATAATTGGTAAAAACAAACAATTATTGTGTTTTCTCAAAAATGATTTTATCAAGAAATAGAATGAGTTTACAAACTCAATAACAGAAAATCACAATTGCAGAGCGAACCTCCAAAATAGGGAATAACCAAATCAATTCAAGAAATGCTTTCAAGCCATATCACCCTTTATGTTCAGAATTACAATATGACTCAAGTATTTATGGGAACAAAACTTGCCCCTTCGACCTTAGGAAAAATTAAATCAGGGCGGTGATGGTATTTGGTGGCTTGAAAAGGCTAAGGTGACCACTTCTTGACAGTGAACCCTCACGTCTTGAAGGGTCAAGACAACCACCGATCTGCCATCATAAAGTGGTGAAATGATTACAAACCAACAAGTTTTTTCTATTACCGAAATGGATTATGACACGACATATTTTTCCCATGGAAGTACTTCAATACAAAATTAATCTATACATATAACCAGTATAAATGATTATTTAACATAGAGAAGGAGTAGAACAACATATCTAAACCAGTTTTGCGGGAAGGAAAAGGGAATAGCCACGCTTCTCCCAACCGTAGAATAGGCAGCCAAAAATTTCTTGCCCGATTCACCCCCTATCCTAACCATGAATCCATGAGGGTGAATTTGGAAGACTCCTCCTCAGCAATGTCCACAATTCTAACAGTTATCCTCTTGCCTCACACTTACTTAGTAGTGCTCATAACAGCAAGGAAAATCCATAGTCTCTTTTCTCCACATACTTGGCAGTGTCCTGCCTCCCCTCATATGTTATTTATCCATTTTGCCTAGGTCTTTTTCCCTCCCTTGGGAATTTTCATAGATTTTTAAATACCTGATTTTCAGGGGCTGCCAATGGCCAAATCACTGATTTGCCACTTGTAATAATCATCCTAGAGGTAGTTCCAACATGTTCCCCACTCATGGAGTCATGGTCAGCTAAATTTAACATGGTTGTTCCATTTGTCCTTCTGCAATCAATATAAAATATTTTGTTTCCATACAAGTTTCATAGTCAAATAGTTAGTTGGGTCAAATCAGGTCTCTTCCCAACAATCAAAATAATCAATTACAATTACCAAATTCGAAATTCGGAATTGCCATAAATGGAAAAAAAATTCCAAATTCGAATTTACTAAAAACAAAATAAATTTCCAGCAATTTTAAATTTCAAAAAATATATTATTTTTGGGGATGTCACATCCTTTCCCCCTTCAGTAAAACACTATCCTCAGTGGTCATTCCTTTCCTGGAACAGTATTGGATGAGATTTCTGCAAATCTCCCTCCAACTCCCAAGTGGACTCCTCAGGACTAAAGTGCTTCCATTGCACCTTTACCTGAGCGATGGATCTATTTCGAAGTGTTATTTCTCTTTGGTCCAGAATGTTCACGGGTTCCTGCTGGAACTTGCCTTTGGGTTCCACCTGCACCAAGTTCCAATCAATCCTATGAGTAGGGTCATGAATATACTTTTTCAAAAAAGAAACATGAAATACATTATGAATTCTTAGATTAGCTATAAGTGCAAGTTGATATGCTATGGGTCCAATTTGAGCTAGTATTTCGAAGGGGACAAAAAACCTGGGTTCTAGCTTGGCACAGTTCCCTAACTTCAGCGAGATTTTTTGGGCTTTGACCTTCAAGTAAACATGGTCTCCCACTTGAAATTCCAAGTGTCTCCTTTTGTGATCTACATAACTCTTTTGTCTATCGTGTGCTTCTTTCAAGTTCTGTTGTACCTTTCTTACTATGTTTTCCATTTCTTGGAGCATCTCTGGTCCAACCATGAGTCTGCCAGCTGGGTTATCCCAACTAATTGGAGTTGTACACTTTCTTCCATACAGTATTTTGAAAGGGCTCAATTTAGCCAAAGTTTGGTACCCATTGTTATATGCAAATTATACCAAGTGCAGGTAGTCTTCCCACTTTCCCAGTTTTGTTCTTACGTACATGAGAAGCATATCCTCTATGATCTAATTTGTCCTTTAGGTTTGTCCATCCATTTGTGGATGATATCTCATACTGAAGCTCAAGTTAGTGTTTAATCCTGCAAACAATTCCTTCCAAAAAGCGGATGTAAATTTTATGTCTCTATCTGAAACCACCATTTTAGGAATACCATGCAGTCTAAAAATTTCTTTCATGAATATTTCAGTAATTTTTATAGCTTTAAAAGTAGATTTTACAGGAATAAAGTGTGCAGACATACTGAGTTTATCGATTACAACCATGATAAAATCATTATGTTTCTGATTTTTAGGCAAACTTGTTATAAAGTCTAGTGATATAGTCTCTCATTTCCATTCTGGTACTGGTAATGGATGTAATAGGCCAGCTGGGTGCTAGTGCTCGGCCTTAACCTGTTGACAATATTGGCACCTAGCCAAGTACTATACTATTTCGCCCTTCATATTAGGCCAATAAAATATTTTTCTGAGTGTTGTTATCGTTTTCTAGTAACCTGGATGGTCGGAATATGGTTCCTTATGCACTTCATCTAAAATAGTTAATTTTAACTCTACTGAATATGGTATGTAAAGTATGTTTTTAAATCATAATATTCCCTTCTTGTCGATACTTATATCTGGTTTATCTGAGTTTGTGATACTGTTTTGAAACTCAACCATCACCTTAGTGTAATTTTTGGCGTTAATACTTGTCGTCTTTATTCTTTGTTCCAGATCGCTTTCTGCACTGCTGATATTTATCTCAAATAACCCATGGACTCTTCTGCTTAAAGAGTCTACTACTTTATTTTCCTTACCCTTAATATGTTTGACCTCAAAGTCAAATTCGCTCAAGAAGGCTAGCCACCTTGCTTGTCTTGCATTAAGATCTGGTTGGTTAAACAGATATTTCACCCAGCTATTATCCGTCAATAGTAGGAATTTTGTGCCCATTATATAGTGTCACGACATTTTTAAGGCATGTATTACTGCTGCCAATTCTAAGTCATGAGTGACATAATTTCTCTCATGTTATTTTAATTTTTGGGATTCGTAACAAATCACGTGCCCTTCCTGAGTTAGGACACCACCTAGTCCCTCTTTACTTGTATCAACACAAACTGTGAAGTCTTTATTTGGGTCTTCTACCTTCAAAATGGGTTCTGATGTCAATAATTCTTTCATCTTGTTAAAGATATCTTGACACTTTTGCGACCAATTAAACTTGGTTCCTTTCTTTTGTAGTGACGTGATAGGGTAGGCTATCTTGGAAAACCCTTCTATAAATCTGCGGTAATATCTGGTGATTCCCATGAATGACCGTATATCCACTACATCCTTAGGTACCAACCATTCCATAATGGATTTTGTCTTTTCCGGGTCTATGACAATGCCTTCTATTGAAATTACATGTCCTAGATATTGTATTTATTTCTGATAAAAGTCACACTTGTCAAATTTTGCGTACAATTTGTGTTTCCTCAATGTTTGTAGAACTATCCTTAAGTGTTCATTATGTTCTTCTTCCGTTCTTGAATAGACTTGAATGTCATCAATAAATACTACCATGAACTTGTCCAAGTATTGACTGGAAATACTATTCATCAGGCACATAAACATGGTTGGTGCGTTAGTGAGTCTGAAAGGTATGACTACAAATTCATAGCAGTCATATATTTTCCGAAAAGATGTTTTTCTTATGTCCTCATCCTTTATCCTAACTTGATGACAATTGGATCGTAAATTCAACTTTGAAAAGATCTTGGCCCCACCTACTTGATCAAATAGATCATTTATCCTTGGTAAGGGTTATTTGTTCTTAATATTCAGTTTGTTCAATTGTCTATAATCGATGCATAGTCTTAGAGTACTGTCTTTCTTTTTCACAAAGAGGACTGGTGCTCCCCATGGTGAAACACTCGGTCTGATATACTCTTTGTCCAACAATTCCTATAATTGTATTTTTAATTCTGTCAGTTCTGGTAGACTCATTCAGTAGGGTGCTTTTGAGGTAGGGGTTGATCCAGGTAGTAAGTCTATGGAGAAATCTATTTTCCTTCTAGGAGGTAATTCTGGTATCTCATCCACAAACATGTCTCTAAATTCACGTAGGACAACAAATTCTTTTAACTTGGGCTCATCTTCTTTTCGTAATAGATTCGTCACTTGGATGGAGTAAACTTGACATCCCTTTCTAATACATTTCTTGAGTTGCATCACTTAAACTTGTCTGACTGATACTGGTTTTGGTATGCCTTGGGTTGTTCTAACAATGAAAAATCATCTTTATAACTAAGTATCTTTGTATAACAGTCTAGTACTAATTTGTGTTTTTACAACCAATCCATCTCAATAATGATATCATAATATCCTAGTGGTAATATGTTCAGATTGGTCCTTATCTTTTGACCACCTAAGTTGAACTCAAAATCAGAAATAAAGTCAACTACGCTCCTTTTAGTACCTATTGCTAGTTGTACCAACCATGATTTTGCGTGCTTCAGTTTCTTAAGTTTATTCGACTCTGCTATATTAGGAGTAATATAACTTAACATAGCTCCATGGTCAATTAAAACAAAAATTTGAGTGTCATTGATTTTACCTTTGATTTTTACCACTGAGGACTAGTGGTCAGCTTGTCAACCATCGATGGCTACATTTATCCGATGCATGCTTCTGCCCATGTCTCCCACTATCGAGGCTTCCTACAGATTATGAACAACAGTTCTATTTGTTGAAGTTAAACGTGGATAGTTCCTCCTTAGATGAGGCTTTCCACACTCCTAACACTTTAATGGATCGCGAGAGTTGTCCCCAAACTTCTTCATTTCTAGGTTTACCGGTTTACCACTACCTTGCGTATTCGGATGATTGGAGTGAAAATCCTTCCTTGGCAAACATTTTTCTGCATTCCGATAAGAAGTTGGTTGGTATCCCTTCTTCCATTGGTTCATTTGATCTTTCTTTTTATCCTTCCAGGTCTTGGGAAACTCTACCCATTGTTTATACTGGTCATAGCACATTTGTGCTTTCCTAAATACCTCACTCAAGGATTTGGGGTTTTCAAACTCAATTCTGTCCCGGTAGGCCTGTGGTAGATAGCTTAAGAATCGCTGGATTTTTACCTTATCCTCCCGGATGTACGATATGAGCCTTAGTAGTTCAAGAAATTTATTTATAAGGTCCTCCATCGTCATCTTTCTGAGTCATAACTCGTAAAATTCTTTCGTCTTCCTTTCATAATAGCTTTCAAAAAGGTATTATTTCTTGAAATACTTCTTAAAGTCAGACCATTCCAACTGTTTCTCCTTTAGGCCCTTGGCCAATTTTAGGTCCTTCCACCAAATGTTGGCCTTCCCCTTCAGATTGTAGATGGTCATTCTGACCTTCATGTTGCTGGAATAGTTGTAGATCTGGAAGTATTTTTTGATGCCCAACAACCATGCCTCAACTTCTTCTCTTGTCCTAGATTCTCCATGAAAGGTAGCTGGTTTAATCTTTTAAAATTCTCCTTCAAGGTGGTCTACTTGTTTTCTTTTTCTGTCTAACATAGTTTTGTCTTTAGCTGAAGGTGTCCCTTTAGACGAATTGTCTCCTTTTTCTGTTTCTGGTCCAGAATTCTTGGAGGCCCTTTTGCTGACTTCTTCATCATGGTTATCATCTTTTGGGATTTTCTTGGTTACTATACTACATAGCATGACTTCATTTATCTCTTTTTGTTCCTGTTGTGCTTTCTTTAATTTTTCATTGTCAGCCTTGAAAACCTGCGGTTCAACAATAAGATTCCTCATTGTTTCCAACACCTCCGTGGGTGAGCTTCCATCACTGTTATGTCTTGTATATCCATGAGGTCCTTGCTGTGGATTTTCTTCCATCCTTATTTCTACACCCTCCTGAGCTGCCATAATTTACAAAAATAGAAAGGGCTTTCTATTTGTAACCATAAGATTTATTAGTTTTACATAAATCAGAATAAAGACTACGCAACTAATGTGACCCTGTTCAGGACTAGTGTTGTATCTTTTTCTCTGATACCATATGTAATGTACCTCAAATTCACCATAGAAAAAACAAAATCTATGACATAATTCAATTTCATTTAAGCTTTAGAATTTAAGAGAAGGTAAGATACATTTATGTCCATAATGACTTATTACACCAGTCTAGTTTACTTCAAACATAAAAGCTTATGTGGATAAATTCTTTCCATAATTCTATCACTTCCCTTAAATTTCAAACTACACCAACATACTTATATGTATATAGGAAATATCTAAACTTAGGTCGAAGGAACCCTTGAGGTTCAGGGAAAGGATCTGGGTGGATAGAATTTAACCTCTGGGTGGTCGCGCAAGAGAGCAACTGAAACGAATAGTGGAGACACTTTGGGGGAAAATGACAAAATCCTGAGAGCCATATGATCGCACCAAGTTACAAGGGATTTAAGTGCTTAGAAGCACCCCAGGAGAGGATCCATATGAACAATGGAAACACTTCGTGGAAGAAGTGTCGAACTTGTGAGAGTCATTGGATCTTGCAGAGCAACAAGGATATTAAGGCCAAGCGTATTCCAACACTCTAAGGCATTGAATTTCATTATTTCGGAGTTAGGGGTTTGGAAAGGTAAGTGATTTTGGAGTCGCTGCATCGTAAACTCCCGGTTCACGAAATTGCAAAACGATTGACACCATTTATCAAGGAGGATACGTGGAAAGTGGTCAAGGTTCATGGAAAATCCTGAAAGGTTGTGGATCGTCGATCCAGTGAGATCATGGTTAGCGGTTCAAGAGGAATATGGACCGTGGATCTCTCAAGGGGGAGATTACAACATTTTGGAGTCCGGAAGTTCGAAGGACAAAGAGTCTGGGATTGTCAAAGTAATCAGTTCTGCACATTTAATTATGCTTTTAATTGCAAGGTTCGATCTTCATGACTGCTAGAACAATAGGTATTTTGACTGTCTTCTATGTGTGTGTATAAAGGTGTATATTATCATTCTTACTGTAGGGAATTCACTTTAACTCTCCATTAACATCTGTACTTATTTCCACCTATAGGTATGTACATACTTATAACTTTCTCTAAATATATATAGAGCGATTCACTGTCATAGGTATGTTGAAAATACTAAAACAACTGAGAGGGGGGGGTGAATCAGTTGTTTATGAGCTTAAATAAATTTATACCTTTTAAATATTATTAATCTTCCTTCAAGTGATAATCAACAACATACAACATATGGACAGTAAAAGTAAAGACCATCAGTCACACATAAAATACACACAGAGACATATTTTCACGATGAAACCCATAAAGGGATAAAACCTCTTCTTCTTCGAAATGATAGGCAGTCTTTTGCCAGTTCTATACATCATTTAAAATTGAGCACCAACTTAATGTGAGGCTGCTACCTCTATTTTACAAGCTGCAACTTGTTTGAGAGCACCAACTCTCTGGTTTCTCTAGCACCCACTAGAAGGAAGCACCAACTCCCTGAATATTCCAACACCAACTGGATGGAAGCACCAACTTCCTGAATGTTCCAGCACCAACTAGATGGAAACCCCAACTTCCAGTTACACAGGCTCCAACCTATATAACAGAGAACACTTGTTCTCCCTAGCACCACCCGGCCACCCTTGTTTCTCTGGCTGCAACCAGATGGAAGCTACAATTCCCTATGTTCAAGCACCCACTTGAACCTCTGAGGAAAACAGTCCTCCCTAGAACCTCCCAACCTCCCTAAAATATCAAATAATGAATACATAGAAAACTACACAGATAAATCAATTCTTACCAATCTTTCTTTGTATCTGCTCTGGTTCTGCTATGTCTGCCATTCTTCTCTGGTTCTGCTCTATTTTTTATTCTTCTCTGCTTCTGCTCTGCATTTCATCTCCCTCTACACATTTTCTCAATTTCCTTCTATATCTCTACTCCTTTTCTTTTTCTTACTGTTTATTCATTTTTGCTTCAGAACAGCCAACTCGACACAATCTATTTCATCTTCTTTTATACACACGGGCACAACGTTTCAACTTCCCAACTCCTTGGGAAAAATCACGACAACTGTCCAGCCAACCGAAACGCCAACTGATCGACAACAAATTTGCAATCATGAGTCTATTTCACTAACGAATTTGTAACTGAAAGAGTTAAATGTGTATGGAAGAACAATAACCCTCCGATCAATTCAATCTTTATCCGCACCGTTAGATAATCTTTATTGTTTTTGCCTTTTAAATCGGGTTTCGGCACTTTCAGTGTCGAGATGCACATGTACTCAGAACCCCCGATTCTTCGATCCCCGATGTGCTCCTTTCCCAAGATTTATCCCCTTCCGGCTACACAATGGTCCATGTGTCCTGCAATCACGTGACCGCCACCATACCTCTCATCGGGGTTTTGGGGTTTACGATGTCAATGTGCATACGCCCCTTGGACCTGCGATATGCCGATCCCTGACTTCCTTCATAATCCTTCCACCTGTCCTCCACTGACTCTTGGGTGGCCCACACGCTATATGCCTTATCAGGAAATCGCATATCGTGATTTCGCGATGTCTGATGTTCAATGTTCTTGTCAATACCAAAACCTGATCCCCGAAATTCCGTATAGAAAATAGATCAACGATCCAGATTATATCTATATCTGATGGTTGCTATTACATCGCAATTTCGGCATTATGTTCTTTGCCTTTCAAATTCCCGATTCGCGAAACTCTGATAAGGAGTTAAATCAATGGTCCAGATCATTTCTAGATCTGACGGTTCAGATTCAATCGCTATTTCTCATATCGCGAAATCAGGGTTTTTGATGTCAAGTGACTTTGTCATTTCAAAGTCCCGATCCTCGATTCTCTGATGAAGGCTCCTGTCGAGCTTCTCCCGGTGGCGCCCGATCGCTGCCATGCATCCTTCCAAATGGACGGTCCCGATTATGTCGGGATTTCAAGACTTTCAATGTCCCAGTTCTCACGATACTCCGATAGTGACTGGAATTGACGGTCCAGATCATCTTTGATGATCCAATGGCTACGATTGATTTGTGAAAGATTGTTGTAAGGGATTTTTGTCTAATACTAACTTGCCATCAATGACAACCATTTGATAATTCACTGTCTGTTGCCAACATGCATTCGTTGTTTGTGAAATATTTTCCAACAATCTCCCCCTTTGGCATTGATGGAAACACAAGCACCCAAATGCCTTTCGGACTCGACTCTACTCCTGAAACGACTCTGATTTGGATCGACTCTTCTCCTGCTCCGCTCAACTCTACTTTTGTTTTGGACTCAACTCTACTCCCGAAACGACTCTGCTTCGGCTCGACTCTTCTCCTGCTCCGCTCAACTCTGCTTTTTCTTTCGAAAGTGATATTTTCTCCCCCTTTGACATCAATGTCAAAGAAGAAACAATCTCCCTCTGATCTTGTTTGCAAAACTGAATCCCCCTGTCGTCTATAAGAATTTAGGAAATTCACCAGATATTCAATAAATACTCCCCCTGACCAGGTGCACAGATTAGGCACTTGAGATTATAACCCCCAACTTTTGACGAAGGTATCCAAAAGGGGTTGCTACTAATGGTTTAGTAAAGATATCAACAATCTGTTCTTTGGAAGGAATATAATTCAGCTGAACAATTCTATTTGGAACTTTTTCTCGGAGAAAATGATACTTGATTGGAATATGCTTAGTCTTGGAATGAAGAACATGATTCTTGGAGACACTAATGGCACTTGTGTTATCACAATGAATTGGAATAGGATCAGTGTAAGTTACCTTCAGATCTGCAAGAGTTTGTATCATCCATAAAATTTGTGTGCAGCAAGTAGCAGCAGCAATGTACTCTGCTTCTGTAGTGGATAATGAAATAGATCCTTGCTTCTTACTAAGCCATGCAACTAATGAGTCACAGAAAAATAATTCTCCTCCACTGGTGCTTTTTCTCTCATCAACACAGTTTGCCCAGTCTGCATCTGAGTAAGCAGTTAACTGGAAATTCTGATTTCTAGGATACCACAGTCCATAAGTCATTGTTCCCTTCAAGTATTTAAATATTCTCTTCATAGATTCCAAATGAATTTGTTTAGGAGCAGACTGAAAACGACCTACCATTCCAACAGCTTGCATTATATCAGGACGAGATGTTGTGATGTACAGAAGACTACCTATCATTGAACGATATGTCATTTGATCAACATCAGGTGAGATATCATCTTTTCTCAGCTTGCAACCAACCACCATAGGTGTGCTGACTATAGAGGAATCTTCCATCTGAAATTTCTTCAATATCTCTTTCAAATATTTTTCTTGAGAAACAAAAATTCTTGCAGAGCTTTGTTTTACTTGTAACCTAAGAAAATATGACAGTTCTCCTATCATAGACATTTCAAATTCTGTTTGTATAGAATTAGCAAACCACTGGACAGATGATTGATTAGTACAACCAAAAACAATATCATCTACATAAACCAAAACAACTAGTAAATCATCACCTTCAGTCTTAATGTAAAGGTTACTGTCAACAATACCTTTCTTGAACCCTTTTTCTTGTAGAAATTTGTCCAGTCTGTAATACCAAGCGCGTGGTGCTTGTTTTAGTCCATATAAGGCCTTCTTCAGCTTACAAACATAATTAGGATTTTTTGTCAATGAAAATACTTTAGGTTGCTCCATATATACTTATTCCTCTAGATCTCCATTAAGAAACACTGACTTAACATCCATCTGATAAA
>JZKD02S2108335.1:106285-123129 GCA_000966675.3 Picea glauca
TTGATGAGTTGGCGCACATACATGAGGTGTATAGTTGATGATGTTGGTACACATTGATGAGTCATAGTTGATGAGTAGTTGACACATGATTGGTACATACTTGGCACATGGTTGGGTGCACTTTTTTATGGTACAGGTTGATTATAGGTTGGTGCATGGTTGATGCACTTGTTTATGGTACATGTTGATGCATGGTTGATGCATGGTTCAGATTTATTGGTACAGGTTTACAGCGGTATATCTTACACTGATAGTGTGATAGTGGTTCCATCATTCTACTTCTACTTCAGGGTGGTAGGACAGGGAAAGGACAGGTGGTTGTAGCCACCTTCTAGTTGTAGCCGAAGAACATTGGGGGTTGTAGCCTCCTTCTGGTTGTAGCCAGAGATTTGGGGAGTTGGAACTTCCCTCAGGTTGTAACTTGAGAAACTAGGAGGCTGGAGCCTCCTTCCAGTTGCAACTAGAAAACAAAGGAAGTTGGTTCTTCCAATGAATGTAATTCTTCAAGACATATAAGAAAAAACATTCCATGGTTTTCTCCTGATTTGGGTTTCCACGTAAAACCCTGGTGTACTGTGCATGTGTGTGATTGTTTATTTATTACTGCTCATTATTGGATAATAATTATACCTTGATATAACATTTGAAGAAAAAGGATTATAATTACGTTATTACTGATTCACCCCCCCCTCTTAGTAATCCAACAGATGACATAAATAAAATAAAATTACTAATATAATATGCCCCAATTAAGGGGTAATGAGCCAATATTAGGGATTAACAAGGAAGGGTATAAATAGACATAAAGAAACTCTCATTTTACATCCAAGAAAGAGTGTGTGTGAATGGAGCTAGCATAAGTGGGTATGCACTTTTGCTAGGAGGATTGGTGATCTCATCAAAGAGAATCTGTCCTAGGAGAAAGGAGGTCAAGGAGAGTGAAGTGTACGCAGGTGACTATACTAAGTTTCTAAGGTTATACATAGTTTGCATAAGGATGAATCACATATATACATGTGTTACAGATACACATATCGTATATAGGGTATACGCGGATTGCAATGGATCAAAGAGAAGGTGTTTGTAGGTTGATAGTGGATGAATCGTGTATTTATGAAAAATGTTGAGGAAGGTATTCTTCTTGATGTTGAATTTGAGGAAGGTATGAATATCTTATATCTTATGCACTAGGTTATTCACATGTTGAAAGGAATGTTCTTATATATGTTTTGAGGGTTATATATTGATGATTTTGGCACATGGTTGAGGTACATCTTGGATATTTTGGCACATGTTTGAGGCATATTTTTTGTATATTATTTTAGGCATGGTATATTGTTTGAGGCATATATTGGATATCTTGGCTCATGGTTTGATGCATATCATGGTGATTTTGATAACATTATTTGGAGGATATTCTTGGAGACATTGGCATTAGTTTTATGTGATTGTATCGGTTTTGATGATGATAAGTGGTAGCAGCAATAATAGGTTGATTCTCTTATTTGTATTCAATGGAGGAAGGAAGGGGCATGTAAAGTGAGTTGTAGCTTTATTTAGGTTGGAGGCTATAACCAAGGGGGTTGGAGCCTCCGTCCAGTTGGAGCTGGATAACTTAGGGAGTTGTAGATTCCTTTAGGTTGGAGCTGGATAACTTAGGGAGTTGTAGCTTCCTTTAGGTTGGAGCCTATAAATAGGGGGTTGGTTCCTCCTTCCAGTTGGTGATGGATTTTTTTGGAAGTTGTTGCTTCCTATGAATGTAATCTTCTGATGTATATAATAAATCATTATGTGGTTTTATCCCATTTGGTTTTCCACCTAAAATTATTGTGTATTGTGTATTTTCAATTATATATTTATGGTATATTGAATGCAATCATAAGTGATAAATTGGTGATATCCTAAATGCTTACATATTGTGATTAAAATTGGTAAAAGGTGCCTAATACTGATTCACCCCCCTCTCAGTATTAGTGAATAAACTAATAGCTTAACCACCTTCCAAATATATAAATGAATCCTAACAAATGTCATGGCTTGAAGAAACAGACTCTGGTGAAGAAACTCTTCATTATGTTTTTAATACTCTTCATTCTGTTTTCAATATTTCTGAAGCTATAAATTTCAAAGAAGAGAATGATGAAAATTTACTCAATCATTTCATTTCCAATCCAAGTTGTATAGAGAAATTTGAATATTCTCAAAAAACTTCCACTAGTGATCTTTTGGAGCAATTTTTTTAGGAAAACTGTAGAGTGAATTCTTTACAATATTTATCTCAAACTATATTTACTATAAACACAATATCATATTTTCATTGTAAATTCATTGAAATTTTCCATGGGAAATGTCTAAACATTAACTCTACTTTGGAAAAATCTCAGAAAGAATGGTTAATTCAGTTATTGCAGAAATATTCCAAAGCATTCACATGGGACTACAAAGATATGCAAGGTATCCATCCAGATACTTGCATACATCATATTTATAGAGAGGAGAATGTCATCCTTATTAGAAACCACAAATAAGGATGAATCCAATGCTAAAAGAGATAGTGAAAGAAGAACTTCAAAAATTTCTAAAAGTCGACTTTTTTTATCCTATCTCAGATAGCCAATGGGTTTCCCCCTTGGTGGTAGTACCAAAAAATAATGGAAAATGGAGAAGGTAATTTTCTATAATTTTCTATATAACACTTAATGATGAAATTTTTTTTATGATGCAAACAGATGAAATTGTGCTTGGCTATCATGTGTCTCCTACAGGGCTAAAAGTAGATCCATTGAAGATAGAAATCATTTCCAAATTTCCAATTCCATTAAACCAACGAGATGTTAGAAGTTTCTTAGGCTATGTAGGAAATTATCGTCGATTTATAGAATTTTTTATTAAAATAACCTTTCTTTTGTTTAAGTTACTTGTGAAATATGATGAATTTTGTTGGGATACTTGATGGTCATAGGAATAACAACAATAATACTATTGTATCCTTAGATCCTTCTTTACTTTGTCAACCCAGGCTTCATAAAAACTTAAGAGATGTTATGCAATGTATATGTAGAATGAATTGTTCAATAGTAAAGGTCTGGAACTGATCAAAGGTTGAAATGCATGAAATGTCTATAAATTTAGCTTGTAGAAAGAAATTATTAACTATTGCTTGAAGGAGAACAAACCAATCTAAAAGTACAATTAATTATAGATTGCAGAAAGGAAATATAATCTAATGACATGAAATAAATCATGCTAAACTATGAAGATGAAAGAAGAAGATGAATTTATTTTAGTGCATGGAAAAATTGTAAATAAAGAAATGTTGAACTGACACATGAATAAAACAAATTACGTTATGTATAATCCTTTGATCAATGGAAACCATAAGTATTTTTATTGTTTATTGATGTTTCCATAAAAATAATATTAAGATAAAATTAAATTTGAAGCTAAAACTGTCTTACAGGAATTTTCTATAGAAACTGTACATTTTCTAAATGAATTGTGTAGTTTCTACAGGAACTATGTATTTTCTACAGGAAACTCCTACAGGAAGAAACAATGAGACCTAGAAAGGTAGTGTAATTATTTAGAAGAATGAAAAAAATAGACTATATTAAAATCAAATGGATTTGAGATTCTTGGTCTTCAGAGGCACCTAAGAGTGCTCCAAAACTTTATTGAACATTTATACATGTTGGCATAGGGGCAGACCCAGGGTTCAACACTTCAAAAATGCACCAACAAAACCCTAACTATTGGCCCTTTTGGCAACACCTGTGAAGAAGATGCAGTCTCACCTGAGGTAGAGGCAGGGGTGGTTGCAGGACTCCAGTTTCTGCAACCTTAGCTGGGACACATATCTATGATTATAACACCTTAACAGAGAACTTAAAAATTATAGTTCATTAGTATTCAACCTTAATTTACAGTGCAGGTAAACCCTAATCAACAGATCAACGTAATAGTCTACAATATCCAATACACCCAAACACTTATCACATAAAGATAGATCATATATAGCATTCATTCACATTATTAAGCACAAAGCATCAACAGATCTATCTATCATTCATTTATATCAAAGAACTAAGAAAGTAAACACATAAACACATCGATACATTGCACAAAGAATATCAACACAAGATATACATGGTTCACCCCCAGCCTGGGGCTACGTCCACCAACTCTTCTTCTTTTTTATTGTATTCTGTCAATATTCCACATGCACAGAGCTACAATATCCTACTCCACATAAGACATGAGATCTATACACACTTTACTAGATACTCCTTCCTCGAGATAGATAGCAGCACAAAGCCTTTACACAGTCTCTTACAGTCACTTGCACTTAGCTCTACAAGTTCTCAACATAGCATGCACAAAGCATTTACAATTTTCACTCAGCACTTTGGCTAGGTACCAAGGCTCTCTCCCCCTTTCTTACATCACCTAGACTTCTATTTATACATTACAAAGAGGGCCTAAACATAGGTAAACCCATGGGCCAACATCCCCATACCCGTTACATAATCCCAAAACCCAAAAATCCGTAAACAAGGGGCCAAGATCCCACAATCTCCACTTCAACTTGTGATCCACCTTCAACAGCCTCTCGAAGTCCCAAAATAGGTCAAAAATTACCAAGGATCCTCAAAACTTGGTCAAGGGATAGAAAGCCTCCAACACTCACCTGTGACTCATCCCGAGTCACTCTAGTCTGGGTAACTCTACTTCAAAAGCCTCGATCTTGGCTCGAGCTGCTTCGGCCTGTTGTTGCGCCAAGGCCTCCCGCTCGACAAACTCTTGGATAACTGCTTCGTTGACAAGTGCCTCTAAGTGTTGTTCGACTATAGTGACTACTTGTTCTAGCTCTGCTCCTCGTCCTTCAATCTCCTCAAACAGTTCGAACGCTTCCTCCTAGATTGGTTGGATCCTTTGAGTCACTTCCATGACTTTGCTTTGTATGGTGTGGACCTGTTGTTGAGAAGTTCATTGTTCCTAGGATTGCTTCATCCTTTCAATTGCTGATAGGAGCTTCAACTATGCCTATACTATCACTTCTTGTTGCTTTGCCTCCTGGAGTTGTGACTCAAGTGCCTTTAGTTCAAGGTATTCAGTAAGTCGCTTGTAGGTTTGTGCACTTCTATTGCTAAGTTGTTTACATTCTAGAGAGAATGATATGATACTCTCAACTGCGCTCCGGGCAGTGGCTTCTCTTTGGTATTGCATGTCCTGTGAGGTACTTGGCATTGTTTGTAGCTCTAGGTATGCGATTCTCTATTGAAGTTGTCAGATAGCTTCCGTAAGTTGTGCTACTTGATGTTCCACTGGTTCTTCTACCTTTTGTTCTAAGCCTATCACAGAGAGAAGTGCTATGTTGATTGATTCTTTGACTCTAAGCTACTCTGTGAGAAACTTCTCTTTATCTTGCTTCACTTGTTCTCTCTCCTCTTCAAACTTGGTGTGGAGGTCATCCTTCTCCTGCTACACAACTCGAAGTTTCTCTACCACTTCCTATTGTGGTTGCTTCCGGGCCACCGTGTCCTATTCTTTCTGTTCTTACAATCGGTGAAGGTGAGCTTTGGTCACATCATCTATTCTGTGGAGTTGGGCAGGCTCATCTCCCAACTCTATTTCTTCTGATGGTGGGGGCGCAGTGGATACTGCATGACTGGATTGAAGGGCCTGTTGTACCCCTCTTAGTTCTGTCTCAATTTTTTCATACATGGATGCTTTCTTTGCGTTAGTGTTCTACATAATATCCTACGAATATTATGATACAACTGTGATGATGAAGTCGAAGTCATCGAGTGTGAGCACATTCTACATCTTAGTCTTGGTGGATTTGGATTTCTTCTGCAAGGTAGGTTTCGTGGGGGAAACCTTTATTTTCTTAGAGGGATCACCTCATCAACAGGATCCCTAGGTGGTGTTACCTTGGCTTTATTTTGTTGATATTATTTTCCATTGGTCTCTTATTTATCTACTTCATCATTATCTCCTCGTCCAGGTGATTCTGAAGCAGTTTCGTCTGATGCACTGCTCAGGTTTTGTACCTCTTCGGTCTTCTTCCTTCTATTAGGTCTAGGTGTATCATGCTCTTCATGATTGTCCTCCGAGCTACCAATTATTTATGGATCAAACATTTATGTGGGGTCAGCAAGGATAAGGAGCTTTGCAGACCAGTCCTTAGTTATCTCTTCGAGGTCCTCCTCTGTGAGATTATAGTATGACTAAATCTCTTCTTTATGCTCATCTGCACGTAGTGATATAAATAAAGTGTCAATATTCATGAAACTTCATGAGGGGTTTGAATCGATGCAAGGTGTTCGACGTCATATGAGGGACAACCCCAATATCCCTATTTAACTGGAGATAGTATGTGTGGAATACTACATTTGACTGCCATTGTTTTCCCATATTCCTCGAGTACCAAAGTGTGGTGAACTTCGCAGTGAGTGGCTTGAATGGCTCAATGTCTGGGAAGGTCACACCTTCTGGCATCTCCCAAGTAGTAAATGCTATAAGGATCAACAGCCAGGTGAAATGGAACTCATAGCCCTGACTTAAAGCTTCGCGGCAATCCAATTCTAGCTGGTTGACTAAGTACTTCGCTTAGTTCATTTGGAGTCATTCTACATATTTTCTGGCGAGGTCAACAACGAACCTTGTGACTTACGTAGGTCTATTCTTTCTCACCATATTTCTTGTGATCAGCTATAAGGCTAGGCACACTATGCCATTCTGGATGGAAGCTACCTTATAGCCTCGCATCCCCTTTTCTACATCGCCATAAGTATCCTTAATTCTCTATGCCAGGGCATAGTCTGCATCCTTCCTTGGGTAGAAGTCTTCTGGGTCTGGTCCCTACATGATCAATCCAGTGATCCTATGGATCAACATCAGATCGAATGTGACGTGTCTATATAGCCATAGATAGCCTCCATGGTAGCACAATAGAAGGAGCTTAACACACGCGTTCACCTCCTGGTGCCTTCCAAAATGTGGAATCTTCATCATGTTCAAGATGGTGGACTACGCGAGGTTCATAGTCCATGGTTAGGGGATTATTTTTGAGTTATTCCCCTTCGTTCTAGTCAAGTATCTGTGAGGAGAGAGAATACTGTGGTTCTTGTGGTCCCCTAGGTTGAAGTCGTTGAATTTTAATGTCACGATATTATCCTACTGTGTTCTAACTGCACGTATCCCCTTCGAGAGGTACGCAGTAACTAGAGTGTAATCAAAGTCTCTGGGGACACTGTCACGACTCACTGCGCCATCCAAAGTTGGGATGTAGTTGGGAAGGATAGTTGTAATTAACTTTGCATTCACCAAGTCATCTCGATGCTTGGTTATTTTCTTGTCTGTAGTTCAGGATGGTCCAGATCCACGAGTAGTTGATGGAGAGACTTGCACTCCTCTCGTCGATGAATATTGAATCACTGCAGATATTACTTTCTCGGCTAGTAGATCGATGATAACTTCTTCAACCGAATTCTCTACGGTGTTGAGTTCATCTGACATGCATGCTCTCGATCAGATAACTCAGGTCGATGAATGAATGTTCAATGCAATAGGACATGTGTCGATATCAGTAAACACAGTGTGATAGTAATGAGTTCTTCTGTTGGCTCGGATACAATTCGCAAAAGTGTTTTTGGTGCAACAATCGACGGAATAAGTAGACAGCGATGTAATGGATCTCTCCAATGGATGAAAGGCCTTCATAATTGTAGTTTTGTCTATTGCGGTGCAGTCCCAACGGTATGATGATGATATTTATGGTCATAAATATTGTTCTAACCATTCAGGGCATCATTCTAACGATTATAATGCTTCCAATGGTCATATTTCTCCTCTATGGTGAAGTGCCATGTTGCGCTCTTTCGATATCCCGATGAAGTTCTAGTTTTTCAAACCTTCCTTTTGCGAAGTCCCCTCTGGAACTTTCTGCAAATTTTCTATCTTTTCTCTCTTCTTGCTGATATTTCTAGCCTTCTTACATGTTATCTTCATCTCGGTATTCCTCTTTCCATTTTGATTCTTATCTCATTTGGCATAGTAACTTTGCGTTGTTGAGATTATTTCATAGGGTTCAAGGGAAATGCTTTTTCTCTGTCTGGGGTAGGTGAACCAATCTTCTGTGAGTCTTCTTGTGTTCTTTCAACTTTGACATCCAAGTTTCTGGTTCTAAACATGTTCTATATGTTCTCTTGTTCTTCAATCAAGTGTGCTATCCTCCTAGTCATGAAATCTTTTAATTCTTGCTTCTTTTGTTCTATGACTTCCTCTTCTTTCCTTTTGGCCTAATCCCTCTCAATCTAGGTTTTTCCTAGTAACATAGAAAATGGGGCACTTCTCTCAATAAATTTAACAACCTCAAAATATTCCTCTGTCAAAGTTCCATGAGAAATCATAGGTATTTGTGTGAGTCTTCCACATAGGTTTATCAACTTTCCTCTAAATAATCATATTCCTCCCAATGAAGGAATCATAGCAGGCTTTCCTAAAATTTCCCAGGTTCTTTCTGTCATGATATTCATCTGTGTTTCCTCATCTAGAACACAGTCAATGTTGAAGTCTCCTATTCTTGTTTCTATGCACTCTTTTTCTTTGAAGGTCTCTGATAAGTTGACATTTCTGTGATCATTCAGGGTTTCTTTCATTTGTAGCAATACATTCTCGTATTCTTTCTGGGGTTCTACCACAGTATTAGTTTCTTTATATTCCTTGGGGTTTTCTTGTCTCGTATTCATTCTTTCAACCTTAGAAATCATTCTAGGGAAATCCAAAACTTCATGGTACATAGCTTTACAACAAAGACAACTAGGTGTTCTATCAGGGCATTCCTTAGGAAGATGTCTCGGTATTTTACAACTATAACAAAGAATTAATCCTCTTTTTCTTTTAAATGATCCCCATCCTCTCCTCTACTACGCACTAGGATCATAGTAGCTAACCTGCAAAAAAAATCTTTCTAGGATCCTGCATCCATTTTTAGTCCAAACATTCTTTCTATGCATAGGGATAACATATACTTCATCATTTCTATTAGATCTACCCATATCAAATCTTCTTTCTTCTAGATGTGCCCTAGTTTTCAGGCTAGGACAAAATTTATCAAACATACCTAGATTCATACTTTCAAAACAAAATTTTCCACTTATCTTATCTTTTCAATCAAAACTTTTCACTGTTCTTACCTTTATCAGAGCACAAAGCTTCAATATCTTACCTCTTTAATAAAAAAAAAGTTTCACTGATCTTACCTCTCTTTTTCAGATCTGGCTTCTCTTATTGGCACAGAGCTTCACAAGTCAAGTAGAATATTTATCACTAGGGAAATAGATCTACGCACAGAGATTTCTCTTTTCTTCAGTTCCCAGTAATCATAGTTTCAGGTCCTGGCAACAGAACCATTTGTTGGCACAGGGGAAGACCCAGGGTTCAATGCTTCAATAACGCACCAACAAAGCCCTAACTACTAGCCCTTTCGGCAACGCCTGTGAAGCAAATGAAATCTCACCCGAGGTAGAGATAAGGGTGGTTGTAGGACTCCAGTGTCTACAACCTTAGTTGGGACACAGATTTGTGATTGTAACACCTTAACAGAGCACTTAGAAGTTATATTTCATTAGTATTCAACCTTAATTTATAGCACATGTAAACCCTAATCAACAGATCAATGCATTAGTCTACAAGATCTAATATGCCCAAGATCTTAGACCATAAACATAGATCAGATCTAGCATTCATTCACATTATTAAGCACAAAGCATAAACAGATCTATCTATCATTCATTTATATCAAATCACTAAGAAAGTAAACACATAAACACATCAATACATTGCACAAATTCTAGAAACATAGGATATACGTGGTTCACCCCTAGCCTAGAGCTATGTCCACCAACTCTTCTTCTCTTTTATTGTCTTCTGTCAATCTTCTACATTCACAGAGCCACACGATCATACTCCGCATATGATAGGCGATTTGGACGCACTTCGCTAGATCCTCCTTCCCTGATCTAGATTACATCACAAATCCTTTACACAGTCTCTTACAATCACTTTCACTTAGCTCTACAAGTTCTCAACATAGCATGCACAAAGAATTTACAATTTGCACTCAACACTTTAGCTAGGTACCAAGCCTCTCTCCCCCTTTATTACATCCCCTAGACTTCTATTTATACATTACAAAAAGGGCCTAAACATAGGTAAACCCATGGGCCAACATCCCCATACCCGTTACATAAGCCCAAAAGCCAAAAATCCCTGAACAAGGGGCCGCGATCCCGCGATCTCCGCTTCAACTTGTGCTTCGCCTTTGACAGCCTGTCGAAGTCCCAAAATAGGTCAAACATGACCAAGGATCCTCAAAGCTTGGTCAAGGACCAACACTACATGATGCCTAATGTAACTAACCTGTTATTGATAATCTTAACAAAAATTGGATTTGATCATGAAAAACTATATTGAACTTCAAAATAGAATGAAATACTATATAATAACTAATTAACATTTATAAAAACTATTGAAATTCCAACATGGTCCTCGAGCCCTCTTGGGTGGGCCCTACCCAAGAAGAATAAGGATCATTTAGAAAAATCTAATGAAATGGAGGAAAAACCATATTTATTTAACTAACCATAGGAGTACATCAAAATAAAAAAGGATCTAAGTTTTCAACAAAAGTATTCAAAATGTCTCAATACAATACTTCTTAAAAATTCTATCTCCCCCATTCTCTTCTAGACTAGAGATCTATATATAGCTTGAGAGTTCGAACTCCCTTCCTAAATAGAGGAGAGGAGTGAGTAAATGAGGGATCTCATACCATTACATATGTGTCTCCAACTATTTCTTATCAATATTGGTCATAAATGCACAAGGAATGCTAAAGAGGTAGGTGGGGACAATGTCCCTTATTTTTGGTTGATACCTCCTTGAGGGAGACAAGATCCTTTTTTTTTAGGAGGTTTGCGCCCTTCACTCACGAGGTTCAACGTACTTGGATCTATACACACCTTGTTTCATAAACATTAGAGGAAAAAGGCACATTATAGAAAACAATCGACCTCAAAATACATTGACTAAGCAACATGCAAGACTATCCATCACTTACTATTAAATATGGTCAAAAACAAATATTAAGTCATATTATGGTGGAAAAATGTGCCAGATATGACCCTTTGTGTTGGGATATTTTGGTCACTTGGGTGAGAAAAATGGAACCCTCTATATTCCTTTTTAGACCAGCGAGACAACATAGCAAGTGGTTATTTGATTAGTGACTCAACAAGAAAGTAAATAAAAAAAACAAATAAACAATAAATGGAAGTAAAATAAGCATGTAAAAACTAAAATGGATGAATGAAATTAACACAAGAAATAACTACCCAAATGGAAAGTGATCCTTGAATTAATAACACCAAAGGAGAAAAGTAGGAGTTATGAATCCCTTATTCCTCCTTAGGAGGGCCCTTGAGTACCTCAAAAGAAGATCTTTACTCTCCTATCTATGACTAACAATGGTGAAGAACTTGTTGGTCAAGTTTCTCAATAGGTGAGAAACTTACCAAATGCTATGATTTCTCAAATAGATCTCAAGAGAATAAATATTTTCTCTAATAGAAAATGGCCAGCATAACAATACAATGAATTCCTTCCATTTCAACATACCATGGCCATGTATTTATAGGACCATATCAATATATTACATAACGTGTTCCAAGTGTGAATGGGAGACCTTTGGAGGTACTTACCATCCTTTCAGTCACCCCAAGGAGAGATTTTGGGCCAATCTTGAGTTCTTTTCTTGGTACACTTCAGCCTAGAAGTGGTTGAGCCCTGAAAAATTTCATAAATGTGTTGTTTCTGCATCAATATGGGTTTCTTCAAAAACATTCATGCAAGGTGTGCAAATTGCATGTCTAGCGATTGGTTGATCTATGCAGATGTGTGTGCCCTGACTTTGGTGGAAGTGCGCATAAATTCATGGGTGTTTTTATATACGTTTGGCATATTGCTGAAATATGTTCTATAAATGTTGGAGGGATGTTGTGTTAGTGTAGATATTTTCTTCGACCATTGTATATATTGTTGTGAGCAATTTTACAATGATAACAGATGCCCCTTGATGTGTGATTTTAGGAGCACACGTATAGCCGAAATACATCATTGTCTCTTTGGTGGATATGAGATTTGTAGCTTCTATTTGAGGGATGTAGGAGTGATCCATTCGAGGAAATGGGGATTATGATGGGAACCAAGTATTCTCCAAAAAACTAAAATATAAATCTAGGTAGAAATGAGGCGGGAATGACCCATGCTCGTGTCATGAAACCATAAATGAATGATGGTAAATAATTTTTTGTTAAAGTGGATGTATGTAGATCCCTCAAGGGAATCAAAAAATGGAAGATGATGGTTTTGATGACTGAACGAGCTCTGAATCAAGGGATGGATAACTCGGAGGCATTGATGGCCTATAAAACTAAGAGGTCTTCGGTTGTTACTAAAAAATGCAGTGGTAGCATAATAATATGTACTGTAACATGAAACATTTTTGGAGTTGAATGTTATGGGGATCAAAAACATCATAAAGAAATGACGAATATTTTTGTCAGGGATAATTTTAAGGATGGAGATTTATATTAAAATGTAGAAACCTGGGCTAATCATACTAGTCCTTAATATGTAAAATGTTTGGCTATATAGTTTGGTAAACTTATTCAAATTTCCAGGGATTTTATATAGTTTCTATAAAATTTTGGTGAATTTTAAGGTAAAATGATTTTATTCTATGGAATTTGGGCAAATTGTTTTTAGAAAAAATGGAAATTGACGAATTTGTTTTAGGGGGAAACCATGGAAAATTATCCCATTTGTGAAATTTAGCCCCTAAAATAATCTATGATTTGTGTTCCCTTCAAGAATTCTCATTAATAAGGGAATGAGAGCCAAGATACTTCCACTTTCCTGGAAACTTATGCTGACATCGACAGGGATGTGACTACAAGAAGAAAAGGGCTTCTTGGCATCGATTGTATCAAAATCATGTTAGGAACTGTATGGATGAATGAATTAGTAACATGGACAAAGTTTGAGATCCATGGGACTCAATAACGTCCCTTAGTTGGGGGATTATAAATGATGACAAAAATAGTAAACATGATTTGTTGTCAGGGGGATGACCAAATATTGATTGAACTGTGCTAAGTGGGTGATACTTCCAAGGGATGTAGGATAGGTCAAAATACGAAAGTGTGGGATAGGGATGTCATTGATATTTGGTATCTTGGCCATGATAGGGATATATTTGAAAATATGGTGATGAAAGTGGAACTCCACAACCACACGATACATGGGTTGTTGTGTGCCAAGGAAAAAAGTGTCATTGGTGGCGATGAAAAAAATATACTCTATGTCTTGGAATTTTAAATGTGCTTTATACAATTACCAAATGAATAAAAAATAAATGGGTTAAAAGTAGACATATAGAAATGGATTCCCTGGTGAAGGATGGTTGGGACTTCTTGGGGCACTAGTAATGAGATGCAACTAATGAAGAGTGGGTGCCCCATGGGTGGGTTTTTGTACTAGGTAGATGGATGGAGGATAAAATTGCATATGGGAAAATGATGGTGGGTGAGATGGAGAATTAATGATAATGTGGAGGTGCATTTAATGTAACCAAAAACATGATGTGGTATTCCATAATGGGGTGGTTAGAAAGATAATGAGGAATAAGTATGAGGTTCTTTCTCTAGAGCGTAACCCTACGAAGACTCCCTAGCCTAATGGATAAAACATCATGAGTGTTAATATGTCAATGGGTAAATATATGCAAGACAACTCATGGAGGTGAGAATTTTACCGGGTAACAATACATGAATGTGATAGAGGTGGGGGTACTGCAAAGCTGGATATGGGGGTCGTAAAAGTGAATGTCAAGGGGTATAGATAGGATATACATCTGTTTGGAGTAGGTGTGAGAGAATGACAGTTTTGAACATATACCTAAAGGGGGCATAGGGTGTCCAAGACTAAATGGATTGTATATTGTTGTACCAAATACATGCACAAACAAACATTAGATACCCAACGCAAAAAAAAATTTTGAAAAATAAAGAACATATGACATGTATTTGATAGAAATTATAATGAGTGTGTGTACTTATTCTTGGGACTATGAGACAACTCCCTGAGACTTCTTGGTAAAATGAAAACTGAGAGATACTAACTTGTAGGTGAAAAAGTAATTATTGTTGTGTCATGAATGGTGTAAAAAATGGAGCTCTTGGGCTCTAGAATGAGTGATTGGAAGTTTGGGGAGGGGGCATATATATGGGCATGGGGACCAAAATTCCACCTAATTTTTACATGCACGAGTTGAGATCTTAGAGCTAATATATGTGCATTTATAATCGGTACAAGTTAATGGGGACACCGATTGGATGTGTGGGAGAGTTTGGTGAGTGGTCTCAACCTCCTACATATTTGGATTTGGGTATATTTTGGGATGGGGGTCATATGGATATTTTTTGAGATTTGGGACGGTGGCCTGTGTAGGAAAAATTCCTCTTCCCACGCACTTATAGTTGTTTTTATTGTGCAACAAAGCACAATTGTTAGAGGAATTGGTGTGCCAAACCGCACGATTGTTTAGGGGATAGCTGCATAGGCCCTGCATAGTGATGATCCCCAATATTGTTCGTTTTAGAGGTTCATCTTTGACATTATTTTCCACTTTAGATTGACTAAATATTTACCTTTCGACCATATTTAGTTGTTAGTCATGGGTATTTTGTTATTGTCTAACGAATGTTTGATTGAGGTGGATTGTTTGTATTATGTACCTTTTTTCTCTAATAATTAACCAAAATATGTGTGCTCCACCAACCAGTTCAAGATTCAGAAATCAAGGAGCTGCCAACACCCTAAAATCAGGGGAATTGTTTTCCTCAAAGGATATTACAGCCTAAGATTAAGGAAAATTTTCCATACCAACCTATTAGTGCACTCCTTGTGCATTTATGACCACTTTTGATCAATAATAGTCAGAGATACAAATTTAAAGGGATGAAACCCCTCACTCACTCAGTCCTCTCCTTGATTTAGGAAGGAAAGTCAAAATTTCTAGCTATATATAGGCCTCTAAGCCTATGAGAGGTATAGAGAATCTTTTGGGAGAAGTATTGTGTGGATATTTTGTGAATGCTTGTACTGAGAACTGAAAGCTTTCATGCTCCTGATGTATTACTGATATTTATGAAATAAATGTGGTTCTACTTTCATTCTATTAATGTTTCTTTTAGGATTCTTGTGGTTCTTGGGTAGGGATCATCCAAGACAACTCAAGCACCCTATTACTATTTTTGTAGTTTTTCATGCATATTATTTAGTGGCTAGATAGTATTGCATTATCTCTTTAAGTTTGATATTGTTTTCCATGATAAATTTTAGTTTTGTTAAGATTATGACTAACTCTCTAGTTGTAGTAGCATCTTGTAGTAATGTTGAATAACCTTTGGGTCACTCTTAGGTTCCTCCCAAGGAAAATAACCTTAGATTCACTTATTTTATTTATAGTATATCTTTTTCCATTATTTTAAATACTTGCACAGATTATTTTTTTCTTCTTTTAGGAGTTCCCTGTAGAAACTGTACAGTTTCAATAGAACTCCATAGTTCCTATAAAATTCTCATATAGGTATGTTTTAGCTTCATATTTAGACTTCGCTTAATCTTGTTTCCTGAAGGAATCAATAAACAATAAAAGGACATTGAGATTGATATTGATCAAAGGGTTATCTTTATTTATCCATGCATTAGTATAAATTTACTTCCATTACATATTTTTGTCATAGTTTAAGAGCTTTACTTCTATTACAGTTTTTCTGTCATAGTTTGGATTGTATTCATGTTTTTGTTTCAGTATTAACTTTATTAATTCATTACTCTTTGATCCAATTAGAATAATTTCTTCTCATGAAATCTATATTAGTTGTAATTTCATATTGATGTTTTTCCTTCAAACAATTAGTTCAGAGATGCTTTCTCTCACATGATTTTCCTACACATTTTTAGTCTTGGTCATTCTCAACCCTTTTCTACAATAAACTTCATATTGCAAATAAAGTGCATAGAAACTCTTAAGTTTGTATGAACCCTGGGTTGAAAATTACAGTAGGAGACCAAGGATACATTAAATCATTGTCTCTATTCCTAGGACCATCACTTTTTGGCGTTGTTTTCTGAGAGGACCTGTTGAAGTTTGCATGCTATTATTTTTTTTTTGTGACTTGGAGAAGTAAAAAGGATACCTCAGTCACAAGTACAACCTCACTATGGATTTTTTGTAGTCTAACAACCTAAGTTCTTTCACTTCATGTGAGTATTGATAGCTCCTTGTCACACTCTCTTTTTGCATTAAATATCAGAAACAAAGAAGTAGTTTTTCACTTTCTTTTGATTTCATAAATGAATGGACCCAGAGATAGGAAAGGAATTTTTTTACCAAAAATCACCACCACAAAAGAAGGTCCTAGCAATCCAGATATTGGTCTTGAAACACTAGAAAATCTCTTGGAAAGGGAAGCTAGATAATTTGAAAATCTTCCAGAAGAGAGTTAGTCCTCACCTCCTATCATGGCTAGTGAAGAAGACATATTTTAGTTCCCTATTCAGCAATATTATGGAGAAGCCAAGATGAAAAGAATTAATCCTTCTTTACCTCATTTTCATGGTCTTGTCTCTGAAGATCCTGAAACTTTTTTGTTTGAATTTTCAATTATATGCAAGACATATGATTATACAATTAATTAACAAAAGATCAAAAT
>JZKD02S2108335.1:127496-218045 GCA_000966675.3 Picea glauca
TGTATCTTCATTTTCATTTTCCTTCATGTCCAAATAACTTCATCAATCTTCTGGTCCAAAACCCATGACTAGGGTTGACATCAATGACAACAACCAATCTTCCAACAGTTTGCAGTATTTGTAAAGAAAATCATCCAACCAACAATTTTATTTCTTTTCCAATATTGAAAGATGCATTTCGAGGAGCAAAGGAAAATCTGAAATCACTATACTTCATCAATCAAAAGAGGCCTGGACCACAAAGACCATATCAAACAAGTTTGAATTTTAAACCTGCTCAAAATTTTAGTGCATATAATTCTCAAATGTCTCCTCAACCATGATATAACCCATTACATTGAAAAAATCAAAACCCTTGGAAATACCAAGGACCTCCAATTCCTCCTCCATACCAATCGTTTCCTATCATGCCACAAAATCAGTGGAATCAACCACCACAAGGATGGAGGCCACAAAATATCCAACAACCTGCATTACTACCTCCTCCTCCTCAAACAACACTACTCAAAACAACGTTCCTCCTAAGAAATATCAAATACCTGCTCAACCTACTCCAAACACAAATAATAAGCAAGTCCAACATGTATACAACAATGACACAACTTATCAAAATTATGTGGAATTACAAGAGATAAATCTCAAATCAAGAAAAATATTGCAACAACAGTGAAAGTTCATAGAAAATGAAGAATATGAGAAAAATGATATTACCTTACCTCAAACACAAGCCCCTCCTTTCCCTGAAATATTACAAGAGAATAAAAATTATACATCTAAGGAAAAATAAATTTTAGGAGAGACTAAATATGTGTGCATAAAGATACCTAGATCTTACAAGATCTTAAAGATATTCCCATTTTGAACAAATATATCAAGAAAGAATGCATTGGAAGATGAGGGAGAAAAAGAAAATATTATCCTACTATAAATGTCATAGGACAATTAGGTGACCTTATGTTCGGGAAGTTGACTGTACCTAAATACTTGGATCCAGGGAGTCCCTTTGATATCCATGGATTTTGAGTGATGTATTATCCTTTTCTTTTGACGAAAGAGGGCGAAACCGGTCCATGTTTCAATGAGATATTCAACAATGGATGGGTCTAATCCTATAATTTCTATGTATGACAAGAAAAAAACATCCTGAAACTCTTGAAAGAGAGACTTTTAAGTGAAACTTTCTTCAGGAGAGCATGCAGTGTTGAGGGTAATCTCTTCAGAAACCCCAGGTTCGACTAAGATGTCAATTTTGATGGTAGGGGATATGTTCATCATGTTCCATTATTTGAAGGAATTGGGTGCGGGGATTGGATTATTGAACCAATCCACATATCCGAGGGGAATGAAATATTTGGTTTCAATCACACAGACACCAATGTCTAGGTGTGGTTGAAATTATTCTTGGGACAAGAAGAAATAAATGTGGTGCATGGCATCCCATGGGAGATAAGTTGATGTCATGGCCTCTAAGATATATTCATTAGATTGGAAGATGTGGGAGAACAATGGGTCCACAGACATATGATTGGGAAGATGGGATGTGTTATAATCAAGATCACTGATAATGCTGACATCTATGGAAGATGTAAGAGATGAAGGTGGGTGATAATAAACTCCAACCAAGGTAAGTGGACTTGTTGGAGGTGGACAAGGAGTTTCACTAGATGACATGAATGATATCTCCATATACATGTGTGGGGTATAGATGATAGGAGGATGGAGAACCTCATGAATGAGACTTACCAACTAATTAGGTGGATTTAGGGGGAAGTATTCAGAGAATTGAGGTAATAGAATGACTTGTGGTGTCAAAGGTCAAGGGCCTAACCTTGATATGGTATGAACCCCTTGTGGAGGTATGGCCATGGTTGAGTCATTGGGAGTGGGATTCAATGTTGGAACATGAGGCAAGGAAACCATATTTCAATCTCGAGAAGAGATAATGAGAGGGAACATATATGTGAAATGGTTTGGTTGATCAAACAATGTGCATGGGAATCCCATTCGCTCATTTACTGACATGGAAACATAATAAATGTTAGTAACATTTGTGGTGGTAGGTGGTAATTGTGAGGATGCATGAAATGTAGTTTTACGTACTGCTGCTAAAGTCTCTCAAAATTTAGAGAGAGATGAGAAGTGATGGGTGTAATGGCCATATTGTGTGTAGATGGACAAGGATTTCTTTGTTCAAAGACCTTCTTTTTTTATGAATAAGGATTTGTGGTTGCAGGTGATACTACTAGGGTAGGTAGTAATGGTGTTGTTTTAGGAAGTAGAATGAGATTCTGTAACTATGGAAAAGGGGGGAAGAGATTGTTTGGGTGTTCGACTATGACATAAAGCATGTGTGGTGGTTGGAGGTGGGGCTAGGGATTTTTATTGGAATCCTTTTTATTCTGGGTGCCTCTTTTGTTGCTTATGTTTCCCACTTTGTTGGCATTAATGTCCCCAACTATGTGACTGATTGGAAGAGTTGATGTTTGAGCCATTAATTTCATGGGAAATACCTCTTGCGAAGTGGGAATGGATGATACTGGTACCATAGAGGGTGGCTTTAAATACCAAATGGGGATGGATATCACCATGTTTGGCGAGGTGAGGGTAGTGGCAACCTATTATGTTGTGAATATAGGTGGGTAGTAAAAGAATGATATTTTTTTTAGGGCTCGAGGGAACATTTTCCAAATGGGTGATGGGCACCCAATCATCATATTTAGTTCAGGATTGGTAGGGGACATAGAAATTATCAAGGTATATTAAGGAAATAAATCCTTTATGGCCACTTTGGGGATGTGTACTTTGGGTTAAGACTCATTGAATACTTCGATTCCATCTAAGGTAACAACACATGCTTGTTTTTCTCTAGTGATAAAAGGAGAAGGGGGATCTCCTTTATAATAACCCACTAGTGAGGCTGACGCAACCCTCCTCAACCCGTAGGTCTGAAGGTCCACGTACACAGGATCTTTCTCCCTTCACTGGCCCGAAGAGCTCCTGGAAATGACTCCTCTATTTCCCTCTTGGGAAATCTGCACCCACAATTAACTTGAAGGAATTCCCCCTTATACTTCGGTAGATCGGGCTTTGCACTTTCACGAATCCAGTGGTCAAGCACCTTATCTCTCAATCTCCGAAAACCCGAAAACAGTCAACGTTGACCCTTTCTCTCCCTGTTTCGGATTTTTCCTTATCACAATTTCGGTGGTCGTGATGTCAAGCAGCTCGCTCCCTCGATTCCTGAAACCCAATTTGTCGAAACTCCGATGTGCTCACAATATTTGACCTTTCAACGACCTTTCACTCCATTGGGACTTCATACTTTGCAATATCGTGAATCCTAATGCAAGGAATTCGAGACTTCACCCCACAAAACCTCAAAATGGTCAACTGAGTTTGACTTCCACATCGATAGTGCGCCACCTATCCACCCTGTTGATTCTGTGGCCCACCAAATCCTTTCATCCCTTCGAGACTTCGCGTTTTGTGATTTTGCAAGTCCTGTTGCACAAATTTTGGGACTTCAATCTATGAAAACCTGAAATAGAAACCCACGTGTAAATCCAATGGCCCTTGTCGGCTTGGATCTACGATTCTTCCTCTCCTGAGCTTGAAACCTTGGGAATACCCATTGTAAATCCCCTGCTCCTCCGTGAGATCTGACGACTCATGGGCCTTCACAAATTCTTCACAGAGAATTCTGACCGTCTTTCCTTCCCTTGAGAACTTCTGCGCGAACTAAGAAAAGTATCTCTCTCTACGGAACTCGTCCTCTTGCGATTGTCGTCACTATGTCATCCTTCAAATTTTCAAGGGACTTGGCCTCTTGATTTCCTTCGGCCCCTTCGAAGTTTCATATTCTTTTGAGCTTTCCCATGACTTCGAGTCTTTCAGAAAACCCCTGCTCACAGTCCTTGCGACAGACCTTCAAACACTTCCAAGTGTTGAACTTCCTTCGATTCTGTGCACACCTGTAGTAGTAGTTCTTCAACTATTTCTCAGATTCACAAATCTGAGACTTTACTCAATCTGCACACTCCTTGCATGGCTCCGATGCCTAACTGCACTTCTAAGGAAATGAGAATAAAAGATATCTTATTTGAGATTTCAGAGGCAAACCTCTGAACCCTTTGTCAGCACACTCCTTACAGACAATTCAATTGCACTCCTTGCAGGAACTCTTGCTCAGATAGGGAAACAATTGAAAATCATTTCCCTTACTCTCTCTCTCTCAGATTTCATACATTCAACAAGAAATAATTCATACATAGCATAAAAGTGAATGTACAGCAGGAAGAGTAAAATAACCATGAGCATAACATTTAGCATACATGCATGGAGAACCAACACAATGCCATGAATTTGAATCAAATTTCTTTCCTTGTTAATTCAAATCTATGTACATGGGTGTCTTCAAATTGCAGTTCTCCCTTCTCAACTCTGTATTCTCTTGCTCCTAATATTCATTCTTATGTTACAATACACAATGAGGGTGTCTATATTCCATTTCCCTCTTGCGCTCTAAAACTATCTAATCTAACATTCATTTCTATCTACCTTCATTAACTACAATAAATGCCTTCTACCTACTAAGGACGAGAGTGGATCGCTCAAGGTCCTTTTACATTTTACAAGTGCACTTATTCTTAATTATCTCATTTAATATTGGCGCATTAACTTCAAGATAATTTCAAAATTTGCGCTGGGCGCTTTTCCAGCTGTCTGTTGTCTCCACGTTGGCTCGCTTGAGATGTTCCTGCATCATACTCCCTTGCTTGAAAATTTTCATGGGCTCCTATCCATGAGCTCGTGTACGGTGTGTCCATGCCTTTGGATCTCTTCTTCATTCTCCCATCTGGCTTCTTCAACTAGATGGCCTTTCCACTTGACCAGATATTCAAAGTATTGTTTCTTTCTGGTCTTCTTGCTCACACTTTTGTTCAGTATGCGCTCCATCTATGACTTTTCTACAACTGGAATATGCTTTTTCCATTGGGCCGTGGCTATTCATTTCCTGTCCTTGCTTCCTCAGCTTTATATGGGTACAAATCTGAGATATTGAATATCGGAGAAATTTCGATCCCATCGGGTAATTCAATCTCGTAAGCATTTGCTCCAAATTTCTTCAAGACCTTACATGGTCCGAACTTCTTCATCTTCAGTTTGTTATATGTCCCCTTCGTTAACCTTTCCTTTCTCAAATGTTCTAGAATCAAATCACCAACCTCAAATTGAAGTTGTCTCTTGTGTTGATCTGCTCTCCACTTATATTTCTGGCTTGAATTCTGCAATCGCTCCTTCACCTGGCTGTGAAGTTCCTTCATCGCTTCTGTGAAATCTTCTGCACTAGCACTCCTAATCACCGTCTATTCTGAATCTCTCAGTTCATAAATTTCTCTCTACTGCATGCCATAGACAATATCAAATGGAATTTTCCCCGTGCTTCTATTAACTGAGTCATTATAAGAAAATTCCACCTGGGGTAATATGTTGTCTCACTGGCTGTGGTGTTTTGTCACCAAGCTTCTCAGCAAGTCTCCTAGATTTTTTTTTACCACTTCTGTCTGTCCATCCATATGAGGATGATAAGCTAAACTAAATGACAAGTTAGTTCCTAGCTTCTTCCATAATGTCCTCCAGAAGTTTCCTATGAACTTAGTGTCTCGATCCGAAACTATGCTCCTTGGTAAGCCGTGAAGTCGAATGAATTCTTTGAAAAACAGATTCGCAACGTGAGTTGTGTCACTGGGTTTTTGACATGGAATGAAGTGTGCCATCTTGTAAAATCTATCCACCACCATAAATATTGATTCAAAACCCCTTTGTGTTCTTGGCAACCCCAATATGAAATCCATGTTGATTGCATCCCACGGCCTCTCAGGTATTGGCAATGGTTGATAAAACCCTACATTATGTTTCCTTCCCTTCGAATGCTAGCAAATTATGCATCTGTCCAAGAATATCTTGACGTCTTCTCACATTCTCGGCCAAAAATATGACTCATTCACTTTTGTGAACGTCTTTTCATGACCAAAATGTCTTGCCAATCCTCCACTGTGTTTCTCCTTCAACAAATTCTCCCTCATGGAGTATTTTAGAATACAAAATTGATTACCTTTAAACAATAATCATTCCTAGATCATGTATTCTGTCCATTGGATTCTATCCCTAAGAATTGGATTCTCAGCTGCTTTGTTGCCTCCTTAAAATATGAGTCATCCCTATACAGGTTCCTGAGATCATCAAAACCCAATGTTTTGACTCTAAACTCCTGCAATAGCAAACACTTCCTGCTCAAAGCATCAAAAACTTTTTTAGTAGTACCAGGAATATTTTTAATCACAAAAGTAAACTTTTGCATATATTCAACCCATTTAACATGTCTCTGATTCAAATTCTCCTATTGAGTCACAAATTGCAATGCATGATTGTCACTATATAAGATAAACTCTTTCGGGATCAAGTAATGCCTCCATTTCTTCAATGCCTGAATGATAGCATAAAACTCCTTGTCATATGTGGAGTATTTCACCTTCACTTCATTCAGCTTCTCGTTGAAGGATGCTATCGGTCTGTCATCTTGACTCAAGACTGCCCCTATTACAAATCCACTTGCATCACATTTCACCTGAAATGTCTTTTGGAAATCCGGCAACACCAAAATTGGTTGTTCTGTGATCTTCCTCTTCAACAGATTAAAACTCTTCTCAGCTTCTCCTGTCCAGTGAAAAGACTTGTGTCTTTTCTTCACTTTGTCCATCATCGGTGCACTAATTGCATTGAAATTCCTAATGAATTTTCAGTAGAAACTAGCCAATCAATGAAAACTTCTCACCTCAAAGATATTCTTTGGTGATGGCCAATTCTTGATTACCTCCACGTTATCTAGATCTATCCTCAACTCATCTGCAGAAATAAAAAATCCCAAATAAATGAGCTTTGTCTTCATGAATGAGGATTTCTTCTTGTTTATCAACAGCTTCTCTTGCTGTAATTTCTACATAACTGTAGCCAAATGTTTCATATGCTCTGCCACTATTTTACTGAAGATCAGTATGTCATCCAGGTATACGATAAAAAAATTTCCAATGAACTCCCTCAGGACTTCGTTCATTAATCTCATGAAGGTACTCGGTGCATTTGTTAAGCCAAATGGAATAACAAGCCATTCATACAACCCTTCATTGGTTTTGAAGGTTGTCTTCCATTCATCACCTTCTCTCATGCAGATCTGATGATACCCACTCTTCAAATCAATCTTTGAAAAGAATTTTGCTCCACTCAAGAAATCCATCAAATCATCCATCCTTGGCAATGGAAATTTGTACCTGATGGTTATTTTGTTAATCTCCCTAGAGTCAGTACACATCCTCCAGCCTCCATCTTTCTTTGGACTGAGTACTGTCGGAACAACACATAGACTCAAGCTTTCTCTGACCAAACCTTTTCCCAATAAATCCTGGACTTGTCTTTTGACCTCTTCATTCTCTTGCGGCGTCAATCTGTACGTGGCTTTGTTTGGAAAACTGGCTCCTGGTATGAGATCAATGTGATGACTCACACTTCTGATTGGTGGAAATGAATGAGGTAGTTCGTTCACTACTATGTCAGCGAACTCTTCCAATAGTTCCTGAACCTCTTTTGGTAAATCATCCACCCTTGTGCTGGTCAAAAAAACCTTCGGTTTCCTGACCACAATGAATTGCGGTTCCTCCTTCTTCTTAACCTCTGTAAGAAGTTCCTTCCCACTCATGAGAAGTATAGTGTTACTTACTTCCGGTTTCACCTCCTTATCCTTGATTGGAAGCAACATGTGGGTTCTCCCATTCTTCTCTAGGGTGTATGTGTTCATTCTCCCATCATGAATCACATTCCTGTCATATTGCCATGGTCTACCCAACAATAGATGACAAACATCCATAGGAATAATATCACAAAGTATCTTATCATTATATCGTCCTATCTTAAATTCAACCAAACACTATTTAGTGACAGTTGCCTGATGTCCTTTTTGTACCCACGAAACTCTGTATGGGCTTGGATGATCAATTGTCTCCAGCTACAATATTTCTACCATATCTGTAGAAATGAGATTATTTGTGCTACCACTGTCCACAATGACCTTGCATACCCTGTCCTTGGTTTTGCAAGTAGTTCGGAAAAGTCTGTTTCTTTGGACTGAACTCTCCACCTCCTTTTCTGGTGTCAAAAGATCTTTTCGCATCATCAACGATCTTCCACCTTCAACATCTTCTGTCTCAACATCTCGCCTCTGTGCTCGACAATGTGAGTCTCTCCACCTTCTTTATTTTTGTCTGGACACTCGTAATACTTGTTCCCATTCTTTCAACATGTGAAGCATGTTATTACTACACCTCTTCCTCTTCCTCTACGTCTAGTACAAGGAAAAATATTATTATCAGCATAATCTCCTCTCTGTTCAGTATCCTTCCCTCTCTATTCAGCATATTGCCCTCGCTGTGAGCTTCCACCTCTCTCAGTTTGAGTCTGAGGTTTCTTCCAGTCCTCCGTTGGCTTCTTCTTTTTATCCTAGGCAACTGATTTTCCTTTGGGTTGACTTCTGTCTCGGCCTCTTTGACCCTATTTTTGGCTCAACTTCTCTTCAGCTTTTAGAGCCATTTGATAAGCATCTTCCACCATTTGGATGGTTATCATGCTCATCTCATCCTGAATGTCGTATCTCAGGACATTCATGTATCTGGAAACCTTTTCATCATCGCTTTCCTGATGACCTGCCCTGATGTTTAGTTTGTAGAATTCTTCAGTGTATTATTTCACTGTCATCAGCTTCTGTCTCAGGTTCTGCATTCTCCTGAATAGAGTAATTTGATAATCTCCGGGGATGAATTTCACCTTCATCTTTGCGATCATTTTGTCCCAGCTTTTGATCTTCTTCTTGCCTTTGCAGCGTCTGTTAGCTTGTAGTTCATCCCACCACAATGTTGCATGTCCTTTCAATCTTGTGACAACATGATTGACCTTCTTGTCCTCTTCGACATCTTCATATTCAAAGTATGTGTCCAAGGCTCTAATATAGTCTAGAAGCTCCTCTGCATCCATATTTCCCTCATAAACTAGAATGTCCATCTTTTCTCTTGCACCCATTCTTGCAATATCCCTAATCAAGCGTTCGTTTGTTGCATCTTTGGCTGCAACATATTCTTCTTCATGTTCAGCCTCAATTTCACTTTCAGAATCACTAAGATCCCCACAACTGACTGTGCATATCTGTGTTGTCTCCATGTCTTCAAGTCTGGCATGTAAATCATGCATTTCTTTTTCCATGGCTGGATCAGTCATCTGCCTACCTGTTCTTCTCGACATTTTCCTCTCCTCTGGTGGATCGGGCGTTTTCCTATCCCTTCTTCTCGACGACATGGTGAATTCTCTTTTTCTCTGCTATAGAAAGAAAAAAACCTTTTTGTGCTCTGATACCAAACCTGATGTAGCCCTCCTCAACCCGCAGGTTCGAAGGCCCAAGTACACAAGATCTTTCTTCCTTCACTGGCCCGAAGAGCTCCCGGAAATGGCTCCTCTATTTCCCTTTCGGGAAATCTGCACCCACAATTAACTTCAAGGAATTCCCCCTTATACTTCGGGAGATTAGGCTTCACACTTTCGCAAATCCGGTGGTCAAGCACCTTATCTCTCAATCTTTGAAAACCCGAAAACAGTCAACACTGACCCTTTCCCTCCCTGTTTCAGATTTCTTCTTACGTGATTTCGACGGTCGCGATGTCAAGCAACTCATTCCCTCAATTCCCGAAACTTGTTCTTATCGCGATTTCGGTGGTCGTGATGTGCTCAAAAGCTTTGAACTTTCAATGGCCTTTCACTCCGTTGGGACTTCAGACTTCGTGATATCGTGAATCCTAATGCAAGGAATTTGGGACTTCACCCCACAAAACCTTGAAATGGTCAACGGATTTTGACTTCCACATCGATAGTGCACCACCTATCCACCCTGCTGATTCTGTGGCTCACCAAATCCTTTCATCCCTTCGGGACTTCATGTTTCGTGATTTTGCAAGTCCTGTTGCACAAATTTTGGGACTTCAATCTACGAAAAACCTGAAATAGAAACCCACATGTAAATCCAATGGCCCTTGTTAGCTTGGATCTATGGTTCTGCCTCTCCTAAGATTGAACCCTTAGGAATACCCGTTGTAATTCCCCTGCTCCTCCATGAGATCTGACAACTCATGGGACTTCGTGAATTCTCCACAGAGAATTCTGACCATCCGTCCTTCCCTTGAGAACTTCTGCGTGAACTAAGCAAAGTATCTCTCTCCATGGAACTTGTCCTCCTGCAATTGACGTCGCTACGCCATCCTTCAAATTTTCAAGGGACTTGGCCTCTTGCTTTCCTTCGGCCCCTTCGAAGGTTCAGATTCTTCTGAGCTTTCCCATGACTTCAAGTCTTTCAAAAAAACCCTGCTCGCACTCCTTGTGGAAGACCTTCAAACACTTCCAAGTGTTGAACTTCCTTTGAATCTGTGGACACCTGTGGCAGTAGTTCTTCAATGATTTCACAGATTCACAACTCTGAGACTTTACTCAGCCTACGCACTCCTTGCATGGCTCCGGTGCCTAACTTCACTTCTGAGGAAACGAGAACAAAAGCTATCTTATCTGAGCTTTCAGAGACAAAACTCTAAACCCTTTGTCAACGCACTCCTTGCAGACAATTCAACTGCACTCCTTGCAGGAACTCTTGCTCAGATAGAGAAACAATTGAAACTCGTTTCCCTTACTCTCTCTCTCTCAGATTTCAGACATCTAACAAGAAATCATTCATACATAGCATAAAAGAGAATGTATAGAAGGAAGAGTAAAATAACCATGAGCATAACATTTAGCATACATACACAGAGAACCAACACAATGCCATGAATTTGAATCAAAGTTCTTTCCTTATTAATTCAAATCTTTGTACATGGGTGTCTTCAAATTGCAGTTCTCTCTTCTCAACTCTATATTCTCTTGCTCCTAATATTCATGCTTATGTTACAATACACAATGAGGGTGTCTATATCCTATTTCCCTCTTGCGCTCTAAAATTGTCGAATCTAACATTCAATTCTATCTACCTTCATTAACTACTATAAATGCCATCTACCTACTAAGGACGAGAGCGGATCTCTCAAGGTCCTTTTACATTTTACAAGTGCACTTCTTCTTAATTATCTCATTTAAGATTAGCACATTCACTTCAAGATAATTTCAAAATTTGCATTGGGCACTTTTCCAGTTGTCTTTTGTCTCCGCGTTGGCTCACTTGAGATGCTCCTGCATCAGAGGGTTTTCTAAATATTCCTTGCCCAAAGTAAACAATGGATGAGATGTCAAAACTAAACTGTATGAGGGGTAGGATGTTGTCTATATTCCCAAAATGATTGGGTTCATAGTGAGTTAACTGTTCAATGGCAATGACCTTCCTATTATGAGGGAAAAGTTGGTGTGAAATATGGAAGATGCAACCTCTTTCATGACATACATGTAACTTCACCCAAAAAGGATATTGTAATCCAATGGGGCATTAATTACCGTTATTTCAATGATAAGGGTTTTTCCCCTAAGTTCTACTGGAAAATTTTGGTATAGGAATTTTGGTTGTGATGGATCACCATCGTATGTAGTAAGGGTAATGGAAGATGGGATGAGTTCCAGGGAACCAAGTTGTTTCCATATTGTTTTGGACATGATGCATGTAGATTCCCCTGCATTGATGATGACCCAATGTATTGGGTGGTTTCAGATCTTGAATGGTATTTAGAAATCCAACAATGAATAGGAGTTGTGGGTCGCTATTATCTAGCTCAAAAGTGATCATATGGGTATATAATGGGTCAAATTCCCCCAAGGTTGAAAGTAGGGTTTTCCATTATGATTAACAAGTTTGAAGGACTTGTAAGACAAACATAGTTGTTGGATATTGAGCTAAGTCATCAACTAGGCTATATAACAATACAATGAATTCCTTGCTTTTCAACATACCATGGCCATAAAAATGAATGGTTATATTTTCTTTCCAATTTCCAACTAATGGAGTTATAACCTTCCTCTGACAGTTGCATTAGGTGACTTGGGAAAAATCAGCATTGTGTATGTTGGTGTAGCATACTAGCTGACACCCAATGGATTGATAAAATAACGTTGCTCAACCATCATCGGGTTGGATTTAATACAATGATTTTAACAATTTGGTTCAAACATTTCCTCCCCACTCGATCCGATACACACATTGTCCCAATCAAAAGAGAATATTTTATGTAGGATTGTGTACTTCTCATACAGTATCTTGGTCAATTTGTTTCAAGAACGATAATTTATTATTGTGGTTTAATTGGTATTGGATTACTGGATCCACCAATGATCAAAATAAAACTCAAGTAAATCAATAAATTCAACCAATTACAAAACTCAAATGCTAATAAAATGATAACCAATTGTATCGAGTTTAAAATTGGTACCCCAAACTTCATGAAATTTTGAGGCTATGTTGAGTGCTTAAGATGATCATGATCCTTGGTAGCCAATTGTTTCAAATTTTTCTTTCCTTTGATTCATTGTATTGTTTTTGAAGCTTCTCCAACTTGTAGTATATGTTGGTCTATGGTAATATCTTATTAAATAATTATTTTTTGAAGCCTTGTTCCATGTATATTGAAAAGTATTCCATCTTCTTCCGTGATAATGTTGATATCCACCTTCTTGTCTTACTTGAAATATTTCTTGATAATGAGAGTGTTAATAGGGTTTCACATTTGATGGTTTTTATTCCATCTGCACAATCATTTCATCTATCTTCCTTTCAGAGACAATGACATCCTCTATCCTCTTTTCTTGTTATTTTATTACTCTATCCTTGGAGTTAATACCATCATATTTGACATGTACATCCTCTATATGAATTTAAACTTCTTCAAGTATATTATGGTGGCATTCTTCAATCTTATCTTCTTCTCCTTTTGAAGATTCAATGTCACCCAATTTCTCAAATTCTGACATCCTTCTTCCATTCTATATTGTATTTCTGATTTTACCTCGTCAATATTTAGGGATTCCCCAACCTTCTTGAAAATTTCCTCTTCAAGTATTATGGTATATTCTTCATCCAAGATCCTATTTTCTTCTAGATTTTGATAGTTATTCTTTTCTACTTTCACTCTCTCAACGTCATCCGATAGTTTTTTATTATGGTTTATTAATCTACATATTTCTTCATATTTATTTTTCAAATCTACCCTTTCCTCATCCTTTTCCCACTTCCCTTTACTACTATGTCCATGTTTTAGTTTTTGAACTTCTTTAGAAATTGTTTCATTAAGGTCTCATATATTAGATAGATCATCACCCTTCTTCTTGATCTCTTCTTTTTCTTATTTTAACTCCTCTTGAATTGTACACATATCCTCCTTTTTTGTATCCTTGTTCCATTTATTTCAGAAGAGTATTTCAAAATTTTCCCATGTGGGAGAGATTTTAGTACCCTTATCGAAGCTATCCCACCACTTGAAAGATTCTCCAGTCAAGAAAATGGTTTTTTAAAGATGTTTCCAATCAATTTCTTTTATCATACTCAACCATTCCATGGGATTGATTTCATCTTTATCTTCATCTCCACTAAACATAGGAATTGTCATTGATTCTTAAATCAGGTCTAACCCAAACACTCAAATTACAACCTCAACATATTTAGAATAATGATCTAAAATAGTCATAATCCTTGTTCCAATATAATCTTCTATGTTTTCTCTTTCCAATGGATTTTGAATCATCTTAAGTGGACATTCGAATCAAAAGTTATGATATTTTTAAGTGAACATACCTTTGAAACCATGATTTGTTTTATGTCCTTTTGAAACCAAATTTTATGTACCAAATTATTAAGATATCAAAATAGAATAGAAGTACGCACCATGTACAACAAAGTGAGCATGGAACACAACTACAATATAGGTAAGAGAGATGAGTTACACAATAACCCCTTAAATAATAGGATAACCTCCTCCATATAACCAAATACATTCATACATCACAATTCACATGTCCCCTCAAAAATGAATACATGATCTCTATATATATACCTATTCACACCTACATATGAGGCCTCTTTGCTATTAGAATGAACCTATTAGATATATATTTACACATTACATGTAAATTTAGCCCCACATATGCCCCCACTTGGGGTCATATCATATACATTTAACCCTATATATGCCCCCTTGGGTCATAACACTGCTATAGAAATATCATTGGTAATGTGTGGTAAGATAAAAATTTTGAGCCACTCCATCACGCGTTTGTCCAAAATTTTGGTCTTAATCATCCAACGTCGTCATCTCCACTCATGTATATGATTAAAAATGTGAGTGGAAATATCTTGACACAATGATATCAATATATATGTTCATATATCGTACCAAATGGGAAATTGATAATGTGTTAGAAATGAAATTTCCAAATCATTAAAACTATTGAATCAAACACATTTTCATTCAATATACCATTTGGTAGTTCTTCTAGTTGTTGGACATATTTTCATTGATTTGTTGTCAGTGATGTCAACAATCGATGTCATTATGATGTGATGATAAGTTGTTATGGTGAATTGTCATTGATGTCAACAGTATAATAGTTAGCAAAGAATGAAAATATCAAACAATATGCAAATAATCAAAGATCAGGAGGAAGAGTGCATTGTAGAAATTCCATCAGGATTGAAATCCCCACGGGAAAACTCTAAAGGATTCAAGGAAGAATCATGTTCATTCAGATAGTTTTAAGGAGTAGTCATGCAAAAGACATAATGTGAGGTGCAGATTAATTCACTATAAAGATCAGGAGAGGTAGAATGTAAAGACTCTTTTCCGTTGGTGTAGATCTCAAACAAATAAGGGACTGTCAGATTACAAAATAAGGATCATTAAAGGACTGGTCAATGATCATATCAAGTCATGACTGTTGGATACGCAAGCACCAGATCAAGGGCATGGATTGATTGTGGAACACAAAGGGAGAATTAAACAACACATTAATTCCAATCCCACAATTAGTCTGGACCATCAGATTACAAAAGAAGGAACATTGGAGGACTGGTCAAACAATCAGATCAGGTCGTGACCATTGGATATGCAAGTGCTAGATCAAGGGCAGGGATTGATTGCAAAGCGTGAAGGGAGAATTAAATAATGCGTTATTTCCAATCCCGTAATTAGTTTAGACCATCAGATCTTGTTGATTCAAAGATCGACGACTGTGGTTGATCCACCAACAATCGCACAACTTCAATTGTGGAGTTTCGGTGATGGGATAAACCATGCACAATTTATGGTTCCACAATACACACTGACCGTCGATGGTCACTCACATATAGATATATAGTTGGAATCAATTCCACTACCAAATGAGAAGTTTCCATTGTGGAACTCGACGATAGTGTTAAACGTCATGCTAATCGAGGACCCCACAATCATCCCTAATTGTTGATCTGCTCTTAGAGAATTATCGACCATTGGATCAAGTTGAGTGCAAGGATAGATTAATACATAAATAAGGACCATTAGATCTGGAGAATACATGATGACCGTTGGATTAGGATCATGGTCAACTTGGGCACTGACCACTTCTGCGAAAAAGGATTCAAAACATATGAGTTCACATGAAGGACGAAGTCCCGAAGTGGACATGAGTCATCTGATCCAAGTAACACTTTGGATAATATACCGACCATTGGATCAAGTAAAGTGGAAGGATGGGATAAGAAAATACCAAGGCCAAAGCTCTGAATTCACGAAGTGAAGACACATGGCACACACATCATGATATCCACGTCAATAGACCATGTCAACAAGGACATGTGGCACAATCAGATGATGACAAGTGTCAATATGAAATTGGAATTTCAGATACATGTAAGTCACAATTCTAAGTGACACATGGTATCCACTCGGCCAGTGCTAAGTCATAAGTGACATAAGCAAGTTACGTCACTTTGAGAGTATGTGCTCTGGGGGAAACCAATTTCTAACATAAGAAATCACCTGAAGCACCGAAGGCCGAAGTTAATGCCTACCATTGATCTAATTCGAAAGCGTTCTTGAATGTTGATCAAGTATAGTGGAAGGATAGTGCAAGTGGAGGTCTTAACCGACAATAATCATTCACCACTATTGTATGACTTATTTGGTAGGTAATCGCTTCAGAGGAATAATTACTCCAGAGTTTAGGAGCCATAAATAACCGAAGTTTCGAAGTGAACGATAATTGTTCATTGTGAAAATAATATATCAACCATCTGATCTACTTCAGGATATTTGAAAGATTATAGAGGCTGGAAGTCATGAAGGACAAAGTCCCAAAATACCGACATTCGTCCATCTCATCGGGAGATTAAAACATGACCGTTGATTTTGATAAGTGATCAAGCACTTGCTTGGCCTAGCGCCTAGTCACCACCTGTGGTCGTATGGAATAAAGAAACAAAGAGAGAAAGAAGAGGAAACGCTAAGAATATCGCTTAGAAAATAAGGCCATGGTTTTGTGCATATGGTCATACGTAAATGGTTTGAAGGAAGCACCTCATACAGATTTAATTCGACAAAGAGTTAGCACTAGAACAATACAAAGAATCGATAAAAGATCAAATTTGATCTATTGGTGAATTGAGAACAATGTATAAGCATGAGAATGATATGATGAGTCAATCCATGTCTGTTATCAACTCATGAAAACAAAAGAACCGACACATAGTCATGATTAAAAGAGAGTTAATTAATGAGTATTATGAATAAAGAATAAAAAGGAAAATGATATTATTTAAAGATTAATATTATGATTTAAATGAAAAGGTACAATGGTTCAAAATCAAAAGATGCAATGATTCAAATTCACACCAGTTGGAAGACTATATAAACAAGAAATAATGGTGAGAAGAGAGAGTATTTGAATTTGTTGAATTATATATATTTATATATAATGGATTGAATAGAGGTTCATTCTATTAGGTTGGTGCCTGTTTACAAGATGGGTCTTATATGAGGATTGGATTCCCCACATCTCAGTTGGATCTGAGATAAACAAGCTGGGACTTGTTATGAGGTTTGGATTCCTCATTTCTCAGTTGGATCTGAGAAATACAAGATGCGTCTTGTAACAAATATTTGTGTCTCTCATAATTGTTTGAAGATGAAATTAAAATATTGATCTTTTGTATTCATTCAAGTTAAATAAATAAATAAAATATTTATTCTTTTATATATTGGTTGATAAAATGAAATAAATATATGTTGTTAAGATAATTTATGAAAAGTGGAAAATTGTTGAAAGTTTTGTGACACTGATTCACCCCCCCCTCTCAGTGTCAAGTATCCATTTTAACAACAATGAGGAATATCTAGAAAATATGCAACATTATTCTATCATGCATCAAGGAGTTGGATGAGCAACACAAATGATATGTGATTATGTGTGTTGATGTGTATTCTCTTGGTTTTCCATCAAATTTTTGGATGTATGATGGGAGCTTAGGAGTTATGATTGAAAATGAAGGTGTTTATGGGTTCAAAATCTACTTGTGAAGTAGGAAAGGGAGAATTCCCGATTACAAGTCCCAATTAGACTCACTCTAATTTGGTGTAACATTTCTCACTAGAATGTGGGCCCAATTTCCACATAAACATTATCTAAATATGAATCTGAGAACATATTGTTCTCATATGAATTAAAAATAAAGCTAAATTAAACTAAGACACCTATTCACTATTCTAAGATCAATTTCTGACTTTTTCTAAACTATCTTGATCAAGATAAATCTATAGGGATGAGAACAATAAAGAATAATACTACTTGTACATAATTAATTCATAGACCCAAGGATTAAGTTAGAATGAAAATATAATAATCATGATGCAATTAATTGTTTCACAAACTTATTACACTATTGATGCACTCATAATGAAAGCTGTGGTAACATGAGGATACAGAACAATAGTAAAGAAAATTTCATCAAACTATAATCCTTACATTCACAGGATAAATATGCAGAAAAAGAATAACCTCATTCACACATATCCATTACCAAAATTCTCATTGATGTCTCTTGTTCTATTCAAAATCTAGTAAAAGTACTATCAATATACAATAGAAATCAAAAGCCATGTTTTCATTAACAGCTCTCTCTTTTATACTATTCAAGATATTGTTTATATTCCAAAACCATAACATAAGTAAAGGGTAGTTAGGATGTAACTCTTCACATTCCCAATCCATTTAAAACAAATATAAAAGGAAATAAGAGAAACATATCAATTACAAAAATAAGGTAATGATGAAGTCTTTTGCATATTCATCTGATCCTGATATTCTCTCTAGAGCCAATATTCTTCCATTACATTTTCTAACTTATATGACTGCATATTCGAATCTAAGTCTCCCTCGCAGATCTTGGTAGACACTTCTAGTTTTAAATTTTGTGTTATCTACACTATGAAACTCTAGGTCATTGTGATCAACCTAGTGGGTTTTATAAAATATTCATTTAGAACTTGTTTATTTACCTCTATCAATTGTTTGATATTTTCTTGGTTGATTTCTCTTTGTTCCTCTATCTCGGGTATTCTTAGCTTTGTTGGTGTTTCTTCATCAAGGGGGGGAGTTATCTTCATTCAAAATTCTCAATAATATAATACAAATTATCCCATAACCTTTTTCATACTTTTGTTGTTGTCTCCTAAACATCCTGAATATTCTTCAACAAAGGTTTCCATGAATCAAAGAAAAATTTATCCTTCATATTTTTTTTTTGAATATAATGGCATTGTGTTAGGGGGATATTTATAAACTCATTTCCAATCAATGACCTTATCAATGTAAACTTTCACATACACTCTTATGTGACTAATTTTCATATATGAAAATTGCTTCCTAGTGATCTAATAGTAAAAGCCTAGCTATTATCACTGAACAATTTTACACTGAAAATTATTGACTGAAATTACATGCAACGGAAACACAAAAGATCAGAGATGAATCATCAACACATATGAGAAAAAATATTTGTATTCTTATAACCTTATAAATTTCATAAATCCCAATGGAAAAACCATCCCTCCCAACTAATACAATATCACCAAATCTAAGGACAGGGTCATCCTCACAACCAGCAAAAATATCACCAAAATATGAGGACAACCTTGTTCTACAACAACCAAGAAAATTAGAAAACCAATCCTCAACAAATATCCTAAAAATATATTCTTCCCATAAATCTACTACAGACCACCAGTACGACCTGCTGACATCATATGTCATCTCTATATGGACCTGCACCTATCGAGGAAGCTATGTACATATGTATGTGATTGTTCCCACTTCAACCTGTGTATGTACGTAATTTTTCCCACTAAAAACCACATACATTCACAGAAAAATATATGGACCCTTACATAGGACTAACTTAAATCATACAATTTATTCCTTCTACAACTTTCTCTCTCTCCCACATGTGTGGTGTCATTTTACCTTCCAATAACATAAAATAGAGAGTCCTCAACCCTAGGATAGATTTTCCACCATGCATAATTCCTCTTTGCTGAAATCACCAAGCCACCTAGCATAAGTCTAGACTCACTTATGCTAACTGTATTCTTCCACAATGAGAAAATGTCACAATGGCATCTCTCCTTTATATACAATTCCATTGAGTGAGTTTAGGAACCCCTTCTAAACTCATAATTAATTATAATATTGTATTACTCTTTGTGGGTGTGACACCCCATCACAAGCCCACAAATACCATCAACTTTCCCATGAGGCCCTAGCCTCATTTTGGGGGAAATTTCACTAAAACAAAAATCTTGTTTGTTTCCAATGAAGATTCCCACATTCTTGACACCTTGGCCTCTTTTGGGAATACCTCCCAAAGCTACAACAACAAAAAATCAAAAGTGTCACTTTCCTTTTGGTATTGATCACTGATATCATCCATTTTATCCTCTAGTCTTAATTGTCATCTTTGTCAGTATGTATAACATTGTGAAGGCATAAGCATTCCTTTTGTTCTGATTTCCTTTTATCATTGAGTTCCATCGCTTCTACCCTTATATATTTTAAATAAATACTTTTTTCTTTGTTCTCTTCTAGTGACTTTTCAATATTTTATTTTTCCTTTTATAATCCTAGAATTTGGTAATTTTGTTGTTCAATGAACCTCGTGGATTCAACTTGCTCTCTTTGTAAATTGGATACCTCCTGAGCATGCTTAGCCTTTATTTGTTCAATTTATTCAAAGATATTTTCTTTTATACAATCCAACTCTTTATTTTACATGTCTCACTCTAAATGTACTTTCTTCTCAGTTTTTGCATTTATCTCATTCTTTTGGGTTTGCAAAGACTTTAACTCTTCGTGTGAAGAGTATCAACATTCATGTTTATCCTTTCAAACTCCAAATTCATTTCATATCTTGCATATTGCACACTTTTTTTAAGATCTTGCTTGTGGAGTTTTGTTAGGGACCTAACCCCTCATGTAGGTAGAATAATATATTCTGATGCAATAAAGTTCAATATTAATAAGGTCTATAAATAAGGAAGAATAAGTCCAATGTAAGAAGACCTAATAGAAGCTTCCACTTCTAGAAGGATGTTCCTCTAGATGGTTCTTTTGATAGACATATTTAGTATAAATAGGAGTCAAGGGTATGAGAAATTTTTTCTTGGATATTATTGTAATAGAGCTCTGCTCTATTGGAGGTTGACCCCTCAAAGAGGCGAGTGAACATTGCTCTCAGTAATCAAAGTGACTTTTTTGATTTATTCTGGTATAATTTTGGTTTTATTGTGGTGTTAATATGGTTATATTTTTGTTCATCTGCCATATCTAGCTATTTATTTATGTTCTGCATACTTTTTTATATCTGGAATATTACAAGTGGTATCAGAGAACCTTCCTCAGTAGAAAATTGTGGGTTAATTTTTTTCCACGGTAGAGACGTATTTCGACGTCTTTAAGCTACAGAGATTTGTCGCTACACGCATAAACCCATAGTCGGGGATTCATACATGCAAGAAATACAACTAGTACTTAAGCGCACATCTGTTGGCCACCCTTGTAACCCCTTTTGGTACCCCTTTGAGTGGTAGTGCATCAGAAAACACCTGTATATGGATCGACGTAGATTTCCTTAAGCCCTCCATAGATAAACCGATTGGTCGCCTGACTTCTATAGTGCCACCGAGAAAAAAACTTGGGAACATACTCTCTAGTACCTGGGTAGTTAGCTAATACGGCTAAGGGAACAATCTATCCTCCTTAGTTGGTTCCCTGAGATATTGGGCCGAGTAATACTATTGGACCCCGCATGTATATCAGAGAGTTGTAGCACAGGGAAAACCCTTGTCTATAGAACCCTTGAATACCTAACCTTTGGGGATGAAAAAAAAAAACAAAACAGACAAGATCTATTATCACGCAACTATGTCTATTGAATTTGAGTTTCCAAATTACTATACATTTCTTCTTGATTAAGCATTTCGGCATTTCATAACTGCATTATTTTTCATATCGGAGTATAACTCTGCAGGTGTAAAAATAAATAAAATTTGGTATCTTATTGGCACCATTATTTGAGAACTAGTCCATTGGATTTCTCTCTTCACCCCTATCACTTTCATACCTATCATTTTTCAACAAATTGTTTGACCCCACCCGCCCTTTTCCGGTTCCCTCGTCATCATGGCCCATACATGTAGCCAAGACTTGGAAGCTCGCTTCAATATCTTTCACTCTAATTTCACAGAGACCCAATAAGAAGTGAGATAGCTCAATTCCAATATTTCCACCATCAATAACAACATTTATTCCTCCCTAGCTGCCTCAATCGAGGAACTCAAACAAGAACTCAAACAAGACATTACTACCCATCTTGAATCTTTCACTATGATGATCTACACCAAGCTGCATATCCCTGCAAATCCTCCCTTATCTGACCCACCTTTGCATACCTAAGGTGAAACTTCCTCTCATTCCCATAATTTTCAACCCCATCACTTTCAGTGTGACCTACGCTTTCTGTGTGTGGATGTGACAACATTTTATGGCTCGGATCCCACTAGTTGGGTAACTCAAATGAAACATTATTTCTCTCTGTACGAAATTACATATGAGTTGGCCAAACTCATGTATGGTGTTATCCATCTATATCAAGAACGTTGGCAATGGTGGCAATGGAGAAAAACTACTCGCCAATGGTATGTTGCTTGGACACACTTTGTGGTAGAGATTTATGAACGCTTTGACACTGACACCAACCATTTAGGCTATTTGACAAAGTTGAAACAATATGGCACAATGGAAGACTTTATAACTTATTTTGAGTGACTTGATTTTTGTATAGAGGGAATGTATGATGCTTTTTTCTGAGAATGTTTTATCAGTGGCCTCAAGGATGAGAATTGTTCCCATGTCCTCATGGCTCAACCTCAGATTTGGGTAGAGGATACTAAAAGAGCTAAGGAATCACAATAGGTTGTATCTTCTCAAAAATAGAAGCCATCCTTTATCCCTCACACTAAAACAGTAAATCCCACTCCTCCTTCTACTCCAATAAAGATCCAAAAGTTTACCAGGGCCAAAATGGCTAAATGCCAACTCAAATGCCTTTGTTATAATTGTGATGACAAATATTTTCTGGGACACAAGTGTAAGGAACAAAATATTTCTATGTCCATCTCGGAGGATGTTTCGAAAGAGGATGTTGAAGCTCCCCTTGTGTCTATGTCACTTGAACCCACTGACCTAACCCCTCCCTCAAACCTTCCCGAAGTAGAATCGGTAATTTCCCTAAATGCACTCACTAGCTTCTCTACTCCCCAAACCCTCAAGCTAATTGGTTACGCCAAGCATAGGAAGTTCATAATTCTTGTTGATAGTGGAATCACCCATAATTTTATTCATCGCCACATTTCCCAGAAAACTAATTTCTATATTTGTGTAGTCAATAATTTCCAAATCATGTTTGCCAATGATAGGTCCATGAAATGTTGAGTGCGTTGTGAAAATGTTCATCTCCAAATTGGTGACTACCACATGAAATATCATATGTTTTCTATCGACATGGGTGGTTGTGACATTGTGTTGGGTGAAGAATTGTTAAGGACTTTGGGTTCCATTATCATGGATTTTAAGGAATTAACCATGCAATTCGACCAGGAGAACCAAAAATATAAGTTCCAAGGAATCATCACCAGTTCCCGAGAGATCATTAGTTCCCATCGCATGGAAAATCTTCTCAAAACATATCATTCTGGCGTTATTTCCCAACTCCATGCCATAAAAGCAACTGAGACACCCTCTATGCCGCAGGACCTTCAATCCATCCTCTCTAAACATCAAGTGGTTTTTTTCACTCCCTAGGGACTCTCTCCTTCCCATGGTGTTCATGATCATTCCATTCCCCTTGTCCTAGGAAGCCTTCCTCCCAATATCTATCCCTATTGTCACCCCTTTTCCAAAAAAAATGAAAATGAGAACATGGTTCAAGAACTTCTCAATGCAGGTGTTATCCGCCCTAGTATGAGCCCCTACTCTTCTCCTATGGTCATGGGCCTTAATAACTAAGGTTTTTGGTGCATGTTTCCTAAATTCCGCGCCCTCAACAAACTCACCATTAAAGACAAATTCCCCATTCCTGTCATTAATGACCTCTTGGATGAATTGAGCAGTGCCCAGTTCTTTACTAAACTTGATCTTCGTTCCGACTACCACCAAATATGTATGAAAGAGGAAGACATTCCTAAGACTGCCTTTAGAACTCATGAGGGCCACTATGAATCTTTGGCCATGCCCTTTGGCTTGTGTAATTCTCCCTCCACTTTCCAAAGCCTCATGAATCCTGTATTCTGTCCTTTTCTTTGTCATTTGGTCTTAGTTTTCTTTGATGATATCCTCATATATAGAAAAAACTAGACAAACCATCTTGCTCATGTGGATCGAGTTCTCTATCTACTCTCTCAGCACCAACTTTTCATGTAACAATCTAAATTTTCTTTTGGTGCCTCAGAAGTCATGTACTTGGGTCATCTTGTTGGCAAGGTCGGAGTCAAGGTGGATCCTAAAAATATTGAAGCTATTCAAGACTGGACTCACCCAAAGACTCTCAAAATCTTGCGTGGATTTCTGGTCTTAACAGGTTATTATCGCCTCAAGTATTTTCTGTAACAATGCATTTCCTCCCTAGAGAAACAAAAATGGATGACTCCGCTCTTTAGATATGATTATGAGATAATTTGCAAGAAAGGAAAAGACAATGTCATTGCAGATGCATTTTCCCACAAATATGAAGATGATGGGCCCCTTTTTTCTCTCTCCTTCATTGTACCAGATTGGCTCCAAGATGTTCGCCAGGAATGGCTACATAATCCAAAAAGTTCACATCTGATACAATAATTGCAATCCAATTCTCCAGTTTCCCCAGGGCACTCTTGGCTCCATGATGAGCTTCATTACAAAGGTCATTTGTATTTAAGTAAACAGTCAAAAATTAAATCCATGGTACTTTCTGAGATTCATGCTACACCCATAGTTGGGCACTCTCGGTTTACCAAAACCTATGATAGGGTCAAACATTTTTTTTTATGGGATGGTATGAAACATGAAGTTCATAATTTTGTTTCTAAATGTGATGTGTGTCAACTCAACAAGGGAGAAATAGTCAAATATCCTGGCACACTACAACTGCTTCTGATTCCACCTGCTATTTGGAAGGATATCTCTATGGATTTTATTGTAGGATTACCTAAATCGGGAAATAAATCAGTCATCATGGTGGTAGTTGATCGTATTTCCAATTATGCTCATTTTTGTGCTCTTCAAAACCCATTTACAACATCCACTGTGGCTCAAATTTTCATGGATAGAGGTCTTCAAGCTTCATGGCATGTTGCATTCTATTGATTTTGATCATGGCCCAACTTTCACCAACAATTTTTGGCAACAACTGTTCAAACCACAAGGCACCCAATTGCATCTCACAATAGCTTATCATCCCCAGACTGAAGGTCAATCTGAAGTTTTCAACAATTGTTTGGAAACATATTTGAGGTGTTCTGCCTTGGAAAGGAAAAATCAATGACCTCAATGGTTACCACTAGTCGAATGGTGGTACAACACTTTGTACCATACAACTACCCGCATGATTCCTTTTGAAGTGGTATATGGAAAAAATCCACTTTCAGTTCTCTCATATTTTCCAGGTGTCTTGAAGGTCTAGGCGATTGACCAAATTCTTACAGTTCGAGAGGCTATTCTCCGTACCCTCAAAGAGAATATGGTCATGGGCTAGAATCGCATAAAGAAACAAGAAGATAAAGGTTTCTTTGAACGTCAATTTGCAGAAGGGGATTAGATGTTTCTTTGACTACAACCTTACAAGAAAAAATCCCTCAAGGATGACCATTGTCAGAAACTGGTGCCCAAATTTTATGGTCCTTATACCATTCTCAAGCATGTGGGACAGGTGGCCTATTAGTTATCTTTGCCCAGTCATTCTAAGTTCCATACTATTTTTCATGTTTCCCTCTTAAAGAAGGTGATTGGAAGTAAGTAAAAAAATCAAACCAACCTTCCTGAGTTGGATGAAGAAGGCTCCATTTGTCTACAACCACAAGAAGTTTTGGACCAACGTGAGTGTCGTCTATGTCAACGAACCATCAAAGAAGTGTTAGTGCAGTGGAAAGATACAACTCCAGCAGATGCCACTTGGGAACCAACTACCAATTTGCAACAATTTTCACATCTCAAGCCTTAAGGACAAGGTTGTTTTTAAGGGGGAGGACATGTTAGGGACCAAACCCCTTGCGTATATATAATAATATATTTCGATGTGATAAAGGTCAATATTAATAAGGCCTACCAATAAGGAATAATAATTCCAATGTAATAATACCTAATAGAAGCTTACACTTCTAGAAGGATCTTCCTCTAGATGGTTCTTTTGATAGACATATTTAGTATAAATAGGAGTCGAGGGTATGAGAACTTTCATCTTGGATATTATTGTAATAGATATCTACTCTGCTGGAAGTTTCCCCTTCGAAGAGGCAAGTGAACATTGATCTCAGTAATCAAAATGCTCTTTCTAAGTTATTCTAGTATCATTTTGTTATTATTGTGGTGTTTTTCTGGTTATATTGTTGTTCATCTACCATTTCTAGCTATTTATTTATGTTCTGCATACTTTTTTATATATGGAATATTACAAGTTTGTCTTTCTCTCCAATTGCTTTGAGTACTTTTGTGGAAATATTATCCCTTTGTATGTTCATCTCCCTTTCCATCTTAGTAAGTTAGTTCTTGAATTCCACAATGTTATGGAAACTTCAAAAACAAAAGATGCAGTTGCTCTTGCAAATGCATGAAGAAAAGAGGTTGCATCTATAACATTTTCTTCTTGATCACGCCCTAATTTCCACTCAATAACTCTCGCTATGGATGATTGGGTGTTGGTAGAGTGTCCTCTCTTCCTTTTATTCGATATTTTCTTAATTCTTTTAGCTTTATCATTGTAGTAATAATCATCTATAGCGACAAAAACACCATCTAAATTTAGTACTATTGAAGAAAATGTATAATTACCTAGGATGGCCATGAGAGATATATATTATTGGGGAGAAATGTCCATTATTACCATATTTGGAGTTGATGGGATGCTCTGGTTCTCATTTAAGTTTTTCCATTTTTTCCATTTTTTCCATTCTACTTCTTCATCTCCTATTATCTTTGCTTTAGCTTCAGCCACTAGTATTCCCTTTCCCATTTTTTGTTCTTCTGTCTCATCTTCTAATCTCTTAGGTTCCTCCTCAAGTTCCTTTTGTTGCAGATAATCTTGTTGGGCCTTCATATAATCCTATTTTTTCTTTATTCTTTCATGAGAAATCATTTTTAGTTCCTCTTCATTTTTATTCTTTTCACTATCTTTGGGATTTCCTTAGGCTCAGTTTTATGTTTCCCCTTTTCACTTGTCTTTTTTGATACTCTTCATAAACCTTTATTCTCTTTTTTCCAATTCATATAATTTTTTTTCTTATTCTTTTATTCTCAACTTATTCTTGTCTTCTTCGAGAAGCATTTGAAATTTCTCCTTTAAAATCTTCTCCTTTTCTTCTTTTTTTAATTGTAGCTCCTATATAGCCACATCATTATGTAATATTTGTAATACCTCTTTGAAGAAAAATACTCCTTTGAATATGTCTTCATAAAATACAACTACATGTATATTGTAATGAGTAAGGCCTATAAAAATAACATGAATTATTGTTAGTTCATTTGGATCATGCCCTCTTTCTTCCCCAAGGCATAAGTATATTTCCTATAAGGTATCTTCCTTTGTTCTAGGGTGTGGGCCCATTGATAGACTATATTTTCCTATATGCATAGGGAAAGTAGGCTAGAGTTTCTTTTTGTTGATCAAAAGGAGAGAGGTTACTCATGTTCCTATGGTTTGGTAGGAAATTTCTCTCATCAATAGATGATATGGAACAAAACATTACAAGAGGTGTGGGTCCCTAGTATTTCCATATACCCTGATATTATTGTAGTATTACCCTAAATACAAATATGTTATACCTTTTATGCCATCCATTTTCTATTTTGATATTATGTATCTTGGGAATATGAAAATGATACTATACAGGGGAGCAAGGAAATAGTCACATATATTGATTAAGTACCTCTTGTAATTTATGTTCCCTAGGTCAGAACAATAAACATGTACCAAAGGTTGGTCATCGTCTAAATTCCACATGAGATCAGGGAATTATATGGAAGAGCAAATTGCGTCAATCAGATAAGAAGACATATAGAAATATGGTTTATTCATACCTGGAATATTTTTATGTTAAGGAAAATATTGAAAGTCAATATGTGTACCCAATTGAAGGTATGTCCTCTTTTCACAATGGTGTATGTCATGGGAAGAAAGTCCATCTATAAATGTGTGTTGTTCTCTCCACAATAAAACATGCTCAATATAGTAATCAACATCTTGTATGGAATTTTGAACTCGTATGTAGGAATCCACCTTTTCCATTGCTTGAAGGGTATTTCCTCATCGAACCACCAATATTCCATTAATTGGGACAAGTATTTATTATTATTAGTGAATTCCTTTATACATGCCTCATTGAGGGAACACACATGCCTAGGAAGATAATATCTGATGGAAATGTATTCATGCCTTAGGGACGTTATCTTCCTTTTGGGTTTTCTTATAATCATGTTTGTGCTCTGGTTAAACTGTTTGAAACACCATTGGGTTGAATAATTGTATATAAATAATTCTAGTTGAGTGGCCATGAGGTGGATAATTTTTTTTTTGTATATTATGGTACACTTCAAGGTTCTCATCATCCGAGGAAAAGTCTCCAATGTTGAATATTCTGTATATTTCAACCTAATTGGGGAAGTTGTCTTCTCTGGTGTGATAAGTAGTATCCATCACTAAGAATTCTATTGGTTTAGATGAAGTTTCATGTGTGGAGGTTGAAGCGAGAGCTACAAGATTATTTTCTTTTTGGTGGTTCAAAATCGCCATGATATATCCTTCGTATTATACAATTATCATAGAAATATATTAGTCCTTCGATTAAGAATGAAAATATAATGAAATAATAAATTAAAAAATATATATCTGTGATTCTCCAACTGAAATTATGATTACAACATATTTTTAGCCAGATAACACAAAGAAGAACATTTTGACAAACTTGTGGAGGAAGATAATGCGTTAATAAGTGTTTTGAGAGTTATTATGTAGGCATTAAATTACCCTAATTCACACATTTAATGACATTATGTTGATCCAAAAAGGATCTAGAGAAGGCTAAGAGCAACTCATAACACACAAAAGAAACTCAGGACGCTAAGAATGGCTTCAATAGATAGGAAAAGAGAAAAAAATTAAAGTTCCTAAAACTCAGTGACAACAACATGATCGTGAATACCACATTGCAATATTTCTAATGGTGCAAACGGTTCGTCAAATAGAGTTATGGATCAAAATATATAAGCTGTCAAAGTTTTGGTCAACCTAGCCCAGTTAGCAGGGATGAGTCAACATCCATACTGTTGACATGAGAATTTGTACGGGTGACGTCAACATCCATACAACCTACATGGAAATCGTAGAGGGTGACATGTTTCATGATGACATCATCATGCCATGTGGCAGCACCAGAGGCTGCCATGTGTCACTCATATTTGGAATTTTTAGGGTGCCAAGTGGACAAGTAAAAACATGCCATGTGGCACCCCTAGGTGACACCACGTGGCACCACCCAGAAGGAGCCATGTGTCCCTAGGTGATGTCAGCATACATATGGGAAAATCATCGGATGCCACATGGCCCAATATAAGGGCACCACGTGGCACCCCCGAAATGCACAAGGAGGCTCCGTGATCGAATTTAAAAAAAATTATATACAAATAGAAATACGCAAAATATGGCGGCAATTCCACTATATTCCAACACTCCGCCGATTTAGCCACATTCCAACTATCCACAAAAAATAACAAGGGATCCACCATATATGGCACACCTACCATATTCTCCTCCAATTAACCACCCACCAAAACCACCGCCAAACTTAGCAGAGTGCACCAACAATGTGCTAAAAGGGGGAGTCCATGGGATTCGATCTCGAAACCTCCCCAATAGCCTATGCCTTAAAGTAGCCTCCGCAACCAATGCACCAACCATGTCAATTATTACTCAAACACCAAGTTTTATTATAAAAGGGGGGTCTCGCCAGAGTTCAAGACACACAAGAGCGTGAGAGGTAAGACCAAGTGAGCTTGTATGGATCTGTATGGACTTGGGTGTGATTTTCAAGATTTGGGCATGTAGTTCAATATTTTCAGTCATTTATTGTAGGAACAGTGGCATGAAAATCGAGGAAAAAGTGCCTCTTGGGCCAAAACATGTCTGACTCAGATCAAGGCATGGAAACAATCATTTTTAGGTAAAAATATGCCACGAATGCAGTGGTGGTGTTAGTTTTATGATGTGAGTAAATCGTTTATGGATTGACTCCTTAATGAGGTATATATATGTATTTTGTCCAATTCTTTTGTGGAGTTAATAAAAAGACCTACCCATTTGAGAGTAGGACCCAGAGATGTAGTCCACTAGGGACAAACTCCATTATAAAATTATTTGTGTTCATATTGCATGATTTTGTCTCTTTCCTTTTGAGATTTTCCTTCTTTGTGATGTACTTTTTTTATTCTCATTTAATACAGTTCTTTAATAATTCACTTGATGAAAATATCCCGGATCATGTTGGTATCTGAGCAGTCATCTCTGACTTGAATTGTTGAGTATGAATGCTTACTGGGGCCAAGCATAAGCAGGGTGAAGGATATCTTCATACATTAAATATTGAAGTTGCTCGTGTGTCCCGAAGGAAGAATATAGAAGAAGATGATAAGTGTGATAAGCAAGAGAAAAAATTTCACATGGTCTTTTATCGCATGTCAGAAATGGTCGAACGAATGTATGGAGATTAGAAGAATAGGATGAAGAAGAAAGGGAAGAAAAAGGAAGAACCACCAGATGATGATGCTTCAGTAAACCAAGGGGTTGGAGGAGATCCTCCTGAGCCTCCATCTTCTCCTTCAAGTTCTAATTATTTTTCCTATGAGCATTCTCATCATTCTCATCATTCTAGCCATAAATCCTCATTTAAAAAACCATTATTAAAGCTTGATGTAAAGTTTTCTTTACCTATGTTTAATGGATATGCTAATCCTGAGAAACTAGATAATTGGATCCGACAGGTAGAAGTATATTGTTCTGTTCAGCATATTGACGAAGATGAAGTTAAAGCATGACTATATTCTCTTCAGTTGGAAGGCACCACTCTTGTATGGTGGGAGAGTGAGCTACACGACATAAGTAAGTGTAGTAATCTTCTTTCCTCGTGGTCAGAATTTAAAACAGAGATAAGGAAGTAGTTATATCCATTAAGATATTTACATACAACAATGATGGAATGGAAAAATTTGAGATAGGGTAAAGGTCACATCGTATGTTGGCCCTTGGGTATGGAAGTAAGCAAAGAGTAAGGAAGAAAATGGGGAATGTGAACTGCGTGAAAGACACAATGAATGATACTGGGTTGAAGTGAGAAGAAGAGAAGAAAAGATGGAGCAAAGAAAGAAAAAGAAATCTGTTGGATGAGAAGATCGAGGATGACAGACCAGCAAGGAAGATGGATCGTGGACAACTCAGCAAGAGAAAAAATACATCATTGGATGCTTTGGAGCACCACATGAGAAGGAAGGAAAGACAAGCTGGAGAAGCCCTGAAAACATGGGTCAAGTTGACCTAGGGTTTTATACACCTAGGGTTTTGGTATCTAGGGTTTTGACACTTAGGTTTTGGCCTAAGGCTATCGGTGAGCTACTGTAATGTATAAATAGAGGCCAAGAGGACCTGGGATGGGTTGTTTCCATTGTTTCTGTTGTTATTGTTCAAAGTTATTTATTGTTATGAGTGATTATTGCAGTGAGAGAGAGACATTGAGGAGTGAGGGAAGTCTGTGTTGTAAGATATTCAACTCGGTGCGAAGATCAACCCTGCAGCTAGGTGCGAAGGGAGGGAAGATAGAGAGAAAGAGAGAAGATCTACTAGCTAAGAGTGCAGATAAGAACTGTATGCTTTCATCTTAATATATTATAAAGCATAGTTCTATGGACGTATCCCTAGGGAGAGGGTGAACCACATATATCTTGGTGTTGTGTGTGATTGATGTGGTGTTCTCTTCTTTATAGATATATTGTTATTGCATTATTTTGTTAGATCCGAAAGATAGTTGTGTGAAGTATATCTAATATGGAAATTGATATCTAGATGATGTGTTGTTCTTATATTGGATCCACTTTGTATTCCCTTGGTTGTAGACATATGTGTCCTGCAACTCCCCATAGCTACCTCGGGTGAGACTGCATCTGCCTCACAGGTTTTCTCGAAAGGGATAGTAATTAGGTCTTGTTGGTGCGCTCTTGAAGATGAACCCTGGATCTACCCCTATGCCAACAAATGGTTCCATTGTCGAGACAAGAATCTTCTTGAGGGAATGTCAAGGTTGTTTCCATCGAAGACAAAGCTTCAGAAGTGGATATAAGATCAAGAAAAGTACTTCGCTAAATCCCAAAAGAAGAACCCTAATTTTAGTATAGAGGATTGATTGGGAAGATATATCTTTACTAATATACACGAGATTTTCTTTGGAGGAATCAATCATGAGCTATATGAGTGGCTAGCTAGGTTAGAAGATACCCAGTTTGAGATCAGATCTATAACCCCTATGGTTTGGACATCGGCGTTGATCAAGAAGATCAAGAGAGTTGATAGTGTCGTGTCAAGAGAAGTATTTCAATGGTTTGATAGCACCATTGGAGGGTACATCACCAAGTTTGTTGTTGACAGAGTAGAGTCATATAGCCAAGCTGAGAGGTATTTGTTTAAGGGACCCAGAGGAAATTTTTTACATTTTTTAAAGTTGAAGATCAAGATGTTATTGCATGAGAAGAACATATTAAAGGTACAATAGTTGTTCGGATTGGAAAAGGCTAGTGTTCAAGGACTCAGACAATGGCATCGACAAAGAGGCTAGACATATGCGTAGTGGGAGAGTGTTCAGAGAAGTTCCTCTTGCGAACCTATTTAAGAAGAAATACGGGGACAAGGGTTTATACAACAGAGAAGAGGCGGATTTGACATATGAAGAGAATTCATAATCCACTAGGGAAGAGAAAGGGAAAGATGAAGAACCTCACCGAGAAGAGCCAAAAACTTCAAGAACAACGTTGACTATTGAAGTAAGTACTACTATTCCTCATGTTGTTTTAGAAGCATTAAGCAATCAGAGTAATCATAGTCACCAGAGCACTCAGAGCACTGTCACTAGTATTCCACCACATATTCAGTCAGGAATCCTAGGAAGATATATGGTAGATGAGATGAGGTTACCTAGCTTCAGAGGAGATGGATCTGAAGATTCTTAGCAACACTAGTTTCTATGTGAAGTTGTGTGGAGTATTAAAAATCTCACCGACGAAGATGTTAAACAAGCTCAGTTTAGTACTACCATGAGAGATCGTGCACTGAAATGGTACATGAGATTTGTCCAAGGAGATGCACCTAAACCACTAAATTTCATTAAGACTGTGCTAATTTTCGAATTCAAGAAACCTAAGTCAGAGTTGCAGTGCATTAAATAACTAAAATAAATCAGGCAGAGAATAGTTGAACCTGTGTGGGAGTTTGATCATATATTTAAGACCTTGACAGGCCATTTCAGTTTTCAGATCTCAGACGAGAAGAACAAGGAGTGGTTCATTGTTTCCCTCTTACCACACATCAAATTTCCTCTGATGCAACAAAAGATTTCATCGCAGGAAGAGGCGTTGAATATCTCCATGATGTTAGAATCAACCCCTATGTGAGAATCCAGCTCAGGTATGAGTCAAATCTTGAGTCATCTAACTAGTTTATCTCTGCAGGTCAAAGATATAAAGAAAGACAAGGGAAACGATAAAAGATAAGATATATGGTGCATTAGATGCAAATAAGAAGGGCATGTCAAGGAGAATTGTCCCCTATTTCATGATTATTTGGCATTTGGAGCCCCGAGTCCTTTAAATCAAGTTACCTTACCATGGTGCGAGGTATATAGAAATAGACATCGCCCTGGTGAATGCTACTACATGCAAAAATATGTTCAGACACCCATAAATCGGTATTTCACGTTCTATAAGTCGGTAGGGCATGATGATAGGGATGTATGGCCTATGACCTCATGCATGAAAGGTCAAGGGATATATACAAAATTCAAGGAAAAGTACAGCAATAAGGAAACACTACGCAATATAATTCTCCAAGAAGAGGAAAATTCAACCCTCATGGTGTATTCAGAGGAAGAGGACAAGGAGGAGGTATGGGTCAAGGTAGGGGATAAATCATTTGTTATAACTACGCGAAAATAGGACACTTAGAAAAGGACTGCTAGAACTCTTATACCACTTGCAGCTACTGCAACTCATTCGAACATGTTATCGAAGATTGTCCTGTGTTGCTAGACAAACTTTAGGAGAGACGAGGACCTCATCAGAACCCGCATGTGCAACTGATATATGTTGAACCTCGTGGAGTGGACCCTAGAGTCACTATTATCACTAGAGGACACATTTTTATAGGAGAATACAGATCAACCCAAGGAAAGACTACAGAAGAATCAGGAGTCAGGAAAGCTGTAGAGAAGACATGAGTTTTCTATGCAAATAAAGAAAAACAAATATTTGAGGAAGCAAGAAAAGAATTTGGGAGAGACCAAGGTTCTTCATCGAAGACACAACCAGAAGTAAGAGAATTTGGAATGCCTTTAGAATTCGACTAGTCTGCTCTGCCAGGAGAAGGAAAAGAGGTAAGCAAGCTCATGGAATTATTATATACTTGTATTAAGTTGATTAAGGATGAAATCGTTGCACAAGAGCTACAAAATTTAATCATACAGTATGATCTAGGAAAGATAGATCCCTTCCTAAATAGAGAAGTACACCAAGTCTTTAAAAAGAGAAGGACAAATACGAAACTACACCTAAATGCTCAAATTGGAGAGTATGATATCGACTATGTGGCCCTCGACTTAGAGTCGGAGGTTAATGTCATGATGAAGAAGACCTGGTCACTGATGGGAAAACCTAAGTTTATCTATTCCCCTATCAGGCTTAGGATGGCTAATCAACAAGTTGTAAGCCCCTTTGGAAGATTGGAACATGTCCCTATGGACATCGATGGAGTAAGGGTGTTTGAAAACTTCGAGGTGATTGAGATAGTTGATGATAGTTTTCCTTACCCTGCAGTGTTAGGAATTTATTGGGCTTTCAATAATTCCACTATGGTTGATTTAAAGAAAACAAGAATGATGTTTGAAGGAGATGGCCTTAGGTTCATTGCACCTTTGGATCCCGATGAAGGTAAGAGATACACAGAACCCATCAAAGAAAAAGACTGTGCATATGAACTAGAAAACATATACAAATTAACATATAGACAACAAATTACATTAATCCTACAATGGATAGGAACCTAGGTTGGCGAAGTGACAATGCATGTTCATCAGATTTAGAAAAATCACTACAAAACTATCAAAACAAAATGTATGAAGTATATACAAGGATATGTGCTAGATTAACCTGAGAAGTTTGCTGGATCAACACAACAGTAAGTAACTTTCCCACCTTTTATGGTATAAATCATTTAGAATAATTCTTGTTGGACTTTGAATAAATTGTACCAACACAACAAAGATTGTTGGCAATGGATGATGACTTGAAAGAAACCCCAACAAGATGGTGGGGGACACACAAAAACAACATTACAGACTGGGTACAATGTCGCACTTTGATGACAACGCAGTTCTCAGAGAAAGTAGAAGGCTGCGAAGTTAGGTACATAGGTCAAAGTTGTTTGAAGGACCATGTGCAAAGTTGCGAGGAATCCTGGAGTAGCATTCCTCAAGAGCAGTGGGTGCACAAATTCATCAACACACTAGACACAACCCCTATAAATTGGTATCTTCAAGCAAAACTGTAGCTCATCATTACAAAATGGGATGGTATGGCCCAGAACTTTGTAACTACCTTTTTGTTTGAAAGCCAATATCCTAGAGTGGATCAAGCATTACAGATTATAAGAACAAAATTATTTAAGGAGGCACCTAGCCTCCCTTTGGAAAATGAAGAGGACGAACGGATTGTGCCTCTTCAGAAATTGCAAGGCTATTATAATATCAATGCTGATGAAGACGGTAATCCTAGGAAGGTGAACATCGCTGAAAAAGAAGGCCAAAGAGACATAGAAGGACCAGGAATTGAGATACCTTTCATTGGACAACCAATTAAAATAAAAAAAAGTCAATATTCGAACAAACAAAACACCGAAGCTTGCAAATATTGGAGATTATTGGGATGTTGCCACTATTGACAAGATCACATAGTTACTACATGAATATCAGGACTTGTTTCCAACCAAGTTCATTGATATGAAGGGAATTAATAGGCCCATGGGAGAGATGAGTATCCCTTTGAAACCAGATGCAAGGCCAGTTAAATAGAGACCCTACATATTGAACCATAAATATAAGGAGAAGGTGAAGATTGCACTCGACAAAATGTTGGAGGCAGGAATCATAAAACTTGTTGAAGAGTCAGAATGGATTAGCCCTATGGTGGTGCAGGATAAAAATACTGGACAGATCAGGATCTATGTAGATCTCAGGAAGTTGAATGATGCTTGTTTTCATGACCCATTCCCTACACCATTTACTAACGAAGTGTTATATAATGTAGGGGGATAGGAGGTATATTCTTTTACAGATGGATTTTCAGGATACCATTAGATCTGGATTGCCAAGAAAAATCACCATAAGACCACATTTGCAATCGAATGGGGATCCTACCAGTATACAATGATGTCATTTGGATTGAATAATTCCCCAACCATATTTTCTAGGTTAGTGGTCGAAGCGTTCAAGGAGGTTTTACATAAATTTCTGAAAGCATATTTTGATGATTGGACTATTTTTAGCTCATTACAAAATCATATTGAATGTTTAAGACTAATGTTAGATAAGTGCAGGCAGTGTCATATTTCCTTGAACCTGAAGAAGTGCATCTTATTTTCACCCTTTGGAGTGTTGTTAGGTCATATTGTGTGTAAGAAAGGATTGCTGGTAGACCCATCTAAGATTTCCATTATAGTTGATCTTCCCCCTCCTACTTCAGTCAAATAGCTGTGCACTGCACTCGGGCATACTGTATACTACAGGAATTTCATTAAAGGCTATGCACAAATCACAATACCCATGGAGAATATTTTGAAAAAACACTGTCAGTTCCATTCGACAGAAGAATGCTAGTAGAGCTTCGACACACTAAAATAGAAAATGGTTATTGCGCCTATTCTAGTTTTCCCAGATTGGAGCAAGGAATTTCGTGTGCATGTTGATGCATATTCTATTACATTAGGAGTTGTGTTAGCACAACCAGGATCTAGATACATTGACCACCCGTTAGCCTTTGCTAGCAGGAAGCTATTAACAACTGAGATTAATTACACCACCACTGAGAGAGAAGGTAACCATGGTGTATGCGCTACAAAAGTTTTGACACTACTTGTTGGGAGGACACTTTAAAATGTTTACTGATCTCTCTATCCTAGTAAACAAGCCAGTGTTGGGGGGGAGAATATGAATATGGATTCTACTATTTCAGGAATATGATTTTGAGATTGTGGTTAAGCCATGAAGAATGAACAAAGGTCCTGACCACGTTTTGAGGTTGGAACATGGAGAAGAGCCTAATAGTTTGGAGGATACACTATCGAATGCACAGTTGTTGGCCATTAGAAATATTGATGATCACTTCACAGAGATAGTCCAGTTCCTGTGAACAGGAATGGCACCTAGTGAATATATAATCACCCAGAAGAAACAATTGGTAGTGCGCACTACATACTTTTCACTTATAGTTGGACAACTATACAAGATGGGACCTAATGAGATATTGAGGATGTTTGTTATGGAGGTTGAGCGACCATTGATCCTCGCAGAAGCTCATGAAGGCATCATAGGAGGACACTATGCAGGAAAAGAAACAATGCAGAAGGTTCTTAGAGTTGGCCTCTGGTAGCCTACCTTACACAGAGATGCTAAATGAAATTCCTATTACAGAGCCTGTGATGTATGCCAAAGAGTTGGGAAACCACCTAGAAGAGATGAAATTCCTTTAGCAGCACAAATAACCCTACAAGCGTTTTCGAAATGTTCTATTAACTTCGTGGGACCTATAAACCCACCAGGAAAGTGCACATGAGCCAGATATATAATCATTGAGACAAAGTACTTGACCAGATGGGATGAAGCAAGAGAAGTTAGAGATTGTAGTGCAACTATAGCTGCGCGATTCATATTTGATGACATCATAACCAGGTTTGGATGCCCGAATATCCCTATGAGTGATAAAGGAACACATTTTATTAATAATACCATTGAAGCCTTGACTGAGTAATTTGCAGTCCATCATCAGAAGACCACACCCTACCACTCGCAAGTGAATGGGACAGTTGAAGCATTCAATAAGATCTTGGAGACAACCCTGATGAAGATTTGCAGTGTAAACAGGGATGACTGAGATTTAAGAGTACCAATAGTACTATGGGCCTATAGAACCACTTGCAAGAAGCTAACAATGCAGACCCCCTTTAAGCTAGTTTATGGTCTCGAAGGAGTTGTCTTGATGGAATATTTGGTCCCAAGCTTAAGAATCACATCCTTTACAGATATGGATGACATTGGAACTGTTCAAGACAGGCTCGTGAAATTGGTCGAAATAGAAGAAGAAATATTTATTGCACAATTCCATCAACAGGTATAGAAGGAAAGAGAAAAGGTCTACGATGAAAGAGATATCGAGAAGAAGGCATTTAAGCAAGGTGATTTGGTACTGATATACGACATCAAATTCATGAAGCATCCAAGAAAGTTCATAACACATTGGCTGGGGCCATATGAGGTCGTCTATGTCACGAAAGGAGGAGCTGCACATTTCAATATCTTGAATGAAGAATGGAAGGAAGGTTTGGTGAACGTGATTTGGTTGAAACTGTAATATGACAACCAGTTGCCTCACAACTCTCACTAAAAGTATAAGTAAAAGGATCCAGGTACCAGGTGTAGTTGAAACTGGGTACCAGACATAGGAAATATAGTCTGCACACAGAGGGGAAGGAAAGAGCAGAAATCATAGGCTTCTCTGTGCATCTTGAAGATGAAGCAAATCAGAAGGGTCAGATCTAAAGTGCCTCGGGACTAGTCACAGGTGAGTGTTGAGGGCTTGTTGGCCCTTGGGTATGGAATTAAGAAAAGAGTAAGGCAAAAAATATGGAATGCAAATCGTGTGGAAGACACAATGACTGATACTGGGTCGGAGTGAGAAGAAAATCAGAAAAGATGAAGCGAAGTAAGAGAAAGCAATCCGTTGGATGAAGAGATCAAGGATGATAGACCAACAAGGAAGATAGATCATGGACAACTCAGCAAGCAGAAAAAGCCACCATTGGATTCTTTGGAGCACCACATGAGAAGGAAGGAAATATAGGCTGGCGAAGCCCTGAAAATGTGGGTCAAGTTGACCTAGGGTTTTAGACACCTAGGGTTTTGGTATCTAGGGTTTTGAAACTTAGTTTTTTGACTAAGGTTGTTGGTGAGCTATTGTAATGTATAAATAAAGGTCAAGAGAACCTGGGATGGGTGGTTGTTGTTGTCATTGTTATTGTTCAAAGTTCATTATTGTTATGAGTGATTATTGTAGTGAGAGAGAGAGACATTGAGGAGTGAGTGAAGTTTGTGTTGTAAGATATTTAGCTGGGTGCGAAGATCAATCCTATAGCTAGGTGCACAGGGAGGGAATATAGAGAGAAAGAGAGAACATCTGCTAGCTGAGAGCACAAATAAGAACTATACACTTTCATCTTAATATATTATAAAGCACAGTTGTGTGAACGTATCCCTAGAGAGAGGGTGAACCACATATATCTTGGTGTTATGTGTGATTGATGTGGTGTTCTCTTCTTTATAGATATAATGTTATTTCATTATCATGTTAGATCCAACAGATAGTTGTGCGAAGTAGATCTAAGCTGGAAATTGATATCTAGATGATCTGTTGTTCTTGTATTGGATCCACTTTGTATTCTCTTGGTTTTAGACATCTGTGTCCTACAACCCCCCATAGCTACTTTGGGTGAGACTGCATCTACCTCAGAGGTGTTGTCTAAAGGGCCAGTATTTAGGGCTTGTTGGTGCGTTCTTGGAGCTAAACTCTGGGTCTTCCCTTGTGCCAACACTGTACAAAGTTTCACAAAATAATTTAGGAAGAAAGATCTAGCATTGAACATTCCTTTGGATTCTTATGAAACTTTAATGAAGTATTTTGGCACACTTCATAGTTATATTTGTCATACTTTGATATTTTTTTACCCCAATAGTATTTACGATGTTTGTGTGCAAGCCACTCACCTTGAGAATAGAAGGAAACATGTTCAAGAAGATCCCACAAAGAAACCTTCCAATTTCCCATACAAGACTTTCAAGAAGTTCAAAAGGAAAGACAAGAATACTGCTACAGTGACGAGAGAAGGAGGAAAACCATCTTGCACTCATTGCAAGAGGAGTGGTTACGATGAAGAACACTATTGGAAACTACATCCAAAAAAGAAAATGAAATAGTTCAATGGAAAGGGGAAGACAATGATTGTTTCTATAGTGTAGCAAGATCTTGGTTCCGAATCAGGAGATGAAGGAAAGATCATCGCAGCTGGAGTACAAGGTAAAGATTCCATTCATGCTAGTTCAAGTTCCAATGATGGATCTCATATCGATGAACGAAAGAGGAATGGGTTATTTCATATACGAGTTGTATCTAAACATACTAAGATAAACACATTATTTGATCTGGGTTCCCAAGTAAACTTAATATCTGAAGCATTTGTCAAGAAGACGGGTCTTGTAATGAAACCACATCCAAAGCCTTAACCTCTTGGTTGGTTATGTGACAAAGAAAAAATTAATGTCACCTAAAAATGTAGGGTCAGATTTTCTATTACTTCAAAGTTGATTGATGAAGTGGATTTGGATGTTGTACCACTTGATATATGTGGCATAGTGTTGGGAAGTCCTTATCTTTATGATAGAAAAATAGTCTTCTTTTGTCATGAGAAAAAATACCACCTTAATGAAGGGGGAGTGAAATATATTGTTATAGCTCATAGCATGAGGGTAAATATAACACTTGTTAGTGCAGGGAAAATGAAAAGACTCATAACCACTAATAATAGATATGTACTCAAGGTCGTCAAATAGAAAGATGTCGAGACATCCGACACTTTCCAAGGATATGATTTGTCTCATAAAAAGGAATTAATTGATATTGTTTCTAAGTATGATGATATTTTTCAGGAACCATATGGATTACCTCCTAAGAGGGAAATCTAAGATGAGATACATCTTCAACATGATTCTCCTCTTCCTAATGTGGGCATGTACAGGATGTTAGTTGTGGAGATGACAAATATCAAGAAGCATGTACAGGGATGATCCATATTTTATGAGTAGAACGAAATGACTATAGATTATTAAGAGGTTCTTAACACAAAATAATAGAGATACAGTAAAATTGGTTTTCTATTCAATAAGGAAATAAGCTGAAATTGTAAAACGCAGCAGAAACAAGCTTGCTAGAATGGTGACAACTTATCTCTGAGAAGAGATGTGACAGTTGTGCTCATTCAAAAGAAGATGATTAAAATGAGGCTTTGAAGGCCTTTTTACAATAAACAGGAATTCCAAAAACCATATACATCCAAAAACCTAACCCTAGGAGATGAAGCGCCAAAAGTCATGTGGGCCCCATTTGGGTAAGTTAGTACATCAACTTCCTGGGGTCGTAAATTTTGCATATGATCTCCGTTTTAGGCGTATGATAGCCCATTGGAAAGGTATCATTGAGGAGATTAATTTTGGTGGCTCATTCATTCCTTCAACTATCATTGAGAAGATCTATCCTGAAAAACCTTCATTTAGGCCCTCAAAATGGCTTCAGAAGTTAAAACTGCTAAAAATAGTAAATGGCCAAAATTGTCATAAAATTGTTTTGAGCCAGTTGGAAGAGGTGGGTGGCCACCGATATCCACCTGGATCAATCCTCCCTTCTTAGGAAGAAATGGTATCCATTTCATTGAGTTCCCCCATCATATGAGGAAATTTATGTTGAATTTGGCCCCAAGTGAGCCACTTGCCTTGGTGCAAGAGTTGCCCTACTTTGACGACTCGATAAAGATGGATCCTTTGCTATCGAGTGTCGTTGATCTTTGTGTCAACAATATGATCATTGGATTCCTGTTGTATGTATTCAGGGTTGAGATTTTTTGGTGTCAACTACTCTGCTACGTCTGAGGTGTCCAATAATGGTGGGAAATAAGGGCGAAGAAGATCCACGTTGAACACTGGGTGCAGGCCAAGGAAAGGAGGAATGTTGAGCTCAAAATAATTATCCCCCATGGCCTTGATGATGGTGTACGACCCATAATAGAGTGGTAGAATATTCTCATGGGGTCTTGTAAGGCATTCTTTCTTCAAGTGCAACCAAACTTTGTTGCCCACCTAAAACTTATGTGGCACTTGATGTTGATCATGTCGTTGCTTGTACTTGTCATTTGACTTTTGTAGGATATCCTGAACCTATTGGAGGATGTGATGGATCTGTTCAATGAACTGAGTGGCTTTGTTAGCTTCATTTGGAGAAGGATATGAGTCAGTCAAGGTGACCACAAGGGGAAGTGCAACATCTATGGGACCTAATTGTTGGAATCCCAATCCCACCTAAAAGGGGCTGTGGCCGGTTGAGCTATGCAGGGCTCAGTTGTAGCTATGTTGGACATAGGGAAGGCTGTCATCCCATGTGTGAGGGTTCTTTGAATTATACATGTGGAGGATATGCACAATCATTCGATTAACGACCTCAGTTTGGCCATCTGTCTGGGGGTGGAAGGTCATGGATTTGGTGAGCTTGGTGTCCAACAGTGACCAGAGGCTCAACTAGAATGTGTTGAGAAATTGACTGTCCTGATTTGATACAATAGTTTGTGGGATTCCAAAATGTACCTAGAATCGTTCAAACAAGATCTTGGCAGTGGCCTCTTCTGTGATGTTCTTCTTGCAGGAAACCAGAATCACCATCTTAGAAAAGTGATCAACAACCACAAAAACACAGTCATTTCCCTACTTGGTGGACAGGAGGCCCTACATGTAGTCCATTGAGATGGATTCCCATGTCTTGTCAGGAGTAGGAAGAGGGGTGTACATGCCTTGTTTCTTATTTGTCGGTTTGGAAATAGCACAGGCAGTCCAGGACCTGATATACTTGTTGACCTCTTGTCGAAGTTTCAGCCAGTAGAAATGTTTCTGTAACATCGCCATTGCCTTTTCAACATCGAAGTGTCTTTCCACCCGACTGTAGTGGGATTCCGAGATCAGATTTGCTCGCTCACTTGATGGAACACAGATATGTCCCATACGACACAAAAATCCATCCTGAAGATGGAAATTATCGACAACTAGATTTGCACCCAACATTTGGTACGTGGTGGTGAAGTCTGAGTCTGTCTCATAGAGTTGGGTCCATCCAAAAGTCTCATGGCTGCAGGAGTCTAGCACCATGGTGAGTGTTGTGACTAGAGGTCTGTTGAGGCAATCAACGACATGATTGTTGCTTCATGTTTTATACTTGATGTTGAGGTGGAATTGTTGCAAGTATGTGGACCACTTTTGATGGTGATGATTTTGCAATTTTCCTTATGTCTTCATGAACTACAATGGCTTATGATTAGTGTGGATGATTGTCTCCTTCACAAGAAGATAATGTCTCCACTTGTGGCAGGCTTGCTACATATCACAAGAATATAATGTCTCCATACATATATTTGTTCTATTGAGACCTAGTGGTAGCCAGACTTCAGATCAATCTTACTAAATTATTTGTCCCCTGTGAGTTGATCAAGGAGGTCATCGATTCAGGGAATTAAGTATTGGTTTCTGAATGTGATTTTATTTAGAGCCTAGTAATCAATGCAGAGTCACCAAGTTCCATCTTTCTTTTGTACCAACATGATTGGGCTCCCGCAAGGTGATGAGTTGCGATGGATGTTCCCCTTGCAGAGCAGTTCTTGGATCTATCGCTTGATCTCCTCATTCTATAACAGAGAGCAATGATAGACTGGCCCATTGGGCAGTGGTGCAATGGGGGTTAGATCGATGGGGTGCTTGACTTGGAAGTGTAGAGGTACCCTGGTAGGTGAGGAGAAGATATCTGATTATTCTTCCAAGACCTTATCTACTTGCTTTTGCTGTGTGGAGAGGTCGACCGCAGAGACCCTAGATGTGGCTGTGATATTTTTCTTATTCTGAGAGTGAATCACGAAGAAGAAAAACTTCCCTGTCTGAGAGATGACCTTCCTACATTGCTTAGTAGAGATTAAAGAAATAACACTAGGGGGGACTGCCTCGAGTATCCTGTACAATTTCCTGTTCAAAGTAATAATAAAACTATGAGGCCTAGACTCATATACAATATGGCATTTCCATAAATAAGGTTGGCCCAAAAGAAAATCACAAACTTCGAGAGGAGAAACATCACTCAATACCTCATCTTTAAAGGGCTTGATGTTGTACGACAGTAGACATTCTTGGATGACGTCGATATCGCTTCCTTGGCGGAGCCATCCAATGGCGTAGGGTTGTGGGTGCGGTGTTGTCAACAAGGCTAGCCACTTGATGAACTCTACTAAGATGAGGTTCTTCTGACTACCGCTATCCACAATGAAGTGCAACAGAGTTCCTTTTACCCACATCTATGAATGGAAGAGGTGTTCTCCTTCTTCTGGCTCATCTGGTTCACCAGACCAGAGCTTGGTGGTAGCAATGGTGGCACTGGGTTTCGCATCAATGATATGTCTTCCCCTTTCTGGTTCTGGCTCAGATTCTGAAACCACATCTGATTCATAGGCTTTCACTTTAGCCACCAGTGACTTCTTTGAGTGGCAGTTAGTAGTTTTATCCCAAGGTCTCTTATGGAAGTCGCACCACTTTCTAGTATCTTTCTTTGTCTTTCTGGTGTCCTTCTTTGCTTATGGCTTGGACTGGTTGTCCTAATACTGTCCATCTTTTCTCTATCCTTTGTTCTATGGGTTGGGGCTTCCCTTTCCTGGATTTTGTTGTGAGGGGTTACCAGGCCCAAATTGTTGTGTCTTTTGTTTGAGCTTCTACTCAATTTTAATGGAATATCGATAGGTCGCTCCCAAGAATGAGATGTTCAAAAATTTCATTTTGATATGGATGTATCTATGTAGAGCGTTGTGATACTTGAGCACCATATGTCACTCAGAATCTTTTATACCCATCTTGGTGTGCAAGGTATGAAATATATTCATGAAATCTGGCACTGCTTGGTCTCTTTCTTGCCGCAGTGTGGTCCTTTTTTGCATACAAGTCATCATAACTTATGACATGGTAGTATTGTTCCTTAATAAAATCCCTGAATGAATCCTAGGTGGTTGTGACTATAAATAGTGAGGGTTCCTTTGTTTCCTTTTTCTCATATAAATTTTCCCACCAATATTTGACGTGGGGAACAACTTTGAGGAGCGCAAAAGTAATCTTTTCTCTATTTGAAAAGTTATGGATAGAAAAATACCGCTCTAGTAGATTCAACCACTTGTCTACAACATCTACATGTGTCTGACCTTTAAATATAGGAATATTGAATTTTATTTGTACCTTGAAGGGGGTGGCATCTCCGCTCAAAGAAGATGTGTTGCCTGCTGGTAGTCGTCGAAGGATTTGTGCAAAAATATCCATCATCTTGTTCCTTTGTTCTGTGAGGGATTTATCAATCAACAGTTTGAAAGGATCTCTTGTCCTGTCATATTTCTTTTCTCCTACCATGAGAGGTCACTTGGGTGCGTGAGGGATTTTTTCCTCAAGAGAAACAAGCTTGAGACCCAACTCTTTGTACTCCGACCTCGTTGGGGACATGCATTAAGACGACAAGGAGAAGACCGCTTTGATACCACTGATACGTATTTTATGAGAAGAATGAAATGAATATAGATTATTAAGAGGTGCTTAACATAAAATAACAGAGATACAATAAAACTGGTTTTCTATTCAATAAGGAAATAAGTTGAAACTATAAAATGCAGCGAAAACAAGCTTGTTGGAATGGTGGAAGCTTATCTCTGAGTAGAGATGTGATGGTTGCACTCATTCACAATAAGATGATTACAATGACGCTCTGAAGGAATTTTTACAATAAACAGGAATTCAAAAAACCCTAGACATTCAAAAACCTAACCCTAGGAGATGAAGAGCCAAAAGTCATGTGGGCCCCGTTTGGGTAAGTTAGTACATCAACTTCCTGGGGTCGTAAATTTTGCTTACGATCTCCGTTTTAGGCATATGATAACCCGTTGGAAAGGTCTCATCGAGGATATTCATTTTGGGGGATCAATGATTCCTTTGGATATCATTGAGAAGATCTATCCCTAAATCCATTCATTTATGCCCTCAAAATGGCCCCAGAAGTTAAAACTGCTAAAAATAGTAAATTGCCAAAATTGTCAAAAAACTATTTTGAGCCAGTTGGAAGAGATGGGTGGCCATCTATATCCACCTGGATCAAGGTATTATTGGATCAAGGGTTCATCAGGCCCAATTCATCTCCTTGTGGTTCTCTGATTGTGATGGTGCCAAAGAAATATGGCACATGGTGAATGTGTGTCGATTGCCGGGCTTTGAATAAAATCACGGTTGAAAATAGATACCCTCTTCCTCACATAGATGATTTACTTTATCAATTAAAGAATTTTTTTTTTTCACTAATTTGGATTTGCGCAGTGAATATCATCAAATCAGGGTCGCAAAACAGGATGCATGGAATATTGCCTTTAAAACCAAACAAGGATTGTTTGAGTGGTTAGTTATGTCGTTTGGGCTTTGTAATGCTCCGACAACTTTCATGTGTGTGATGAGTGATGTATCCAGTACTTTCCTGGATGACTTTGTGATTGTATATTTAGATAAAATTCTTGTTTTTAGTGGGACTTGAGATGAACATGTAAGGCATGTAAAACATGTATTGAATACTTTGCAAAGGGAAAAGTTGTATGTGAAAATGTCAAAATGTGAATTTGGAAAGAATGCACTTGTATACTTAGGTCATATCATGGGAGGAGGAAAATTGAAGATTGATCCTTCCAAAATTGAAGTGATTGTAAAATGGCCTGAGGCAAAAAGTGTAACCGAAGTTTGAATCTTCTTGGGTGTAGTCCAGTATTGGAGGAGATTCGTTCCCAAATTCTCCTTTATAGAAGCTCCTTTGCATGCCTTAACCAGTGTGAAGAACACTTTTCAGTGAGAAGGAAAGCAACAAAAATCTTTCAACATTTTGAAGGAGAAGATACGCACCGCACCATTATTAGCACTATCAAATCTTCAACAATCATTCAAGATCGAGACAGATGCCAGGGGATATGCTATGGGTGCAGTATTGATGCAATATTATAAGCCTATCTATTACAACTCTGATACTTTTAACCAAGTTGTTGTTAACTATCCTACATATGATAAAGAGTTTTATGCATTAGTTCAAAGAATAAAGAAATTAAAGAACTACTTGTTAGGGAAGGAAACAATTATACATACAAATCACCAACCATTAAAGTATCTTCAAGCACAGACCAAGCTGCAATAATATCGACACTACAAATGGATGGGTTTTCTACAAAAATGTCATTTGGTAATCAAGTACAAGAAGGGTACAAATAACAAGGTAATCAATATTCTTTCTAGACCTCCTATTGTTGCTTCTATTATTTTGAAGAGTACTTCTTTATCTCGTGATAACTATGTGGATAAATATGCCATCGATGAATATTTTAAAGAAGTATATGAGAAGCTAACCCATGGTGCATAGGTAGAGAACTATTGTCTGGAAGGAAAATTACTCTATCATCTTGAGAAGCTATGTATTCCTACAAGTGAATGAGTCCATGTGATATAGGAAGCTCATACTTCTCTTGTGTCTGGGAATTTTGGGGTAGGAAAAACTATGGCTCATTTGTAGAGGTTTTGTTATTGGCCTCAAATGAAAGAAATTGTAACTAAATATGTGAAGGAGTGTGTGATGTGTTCTACTTGTAAGCCCACTAATAGAAAATTGGGGATATACTCACCACTTCTTGTTCCATCCCATCCATGAGAAAGTGTTTCCATGGATTTTGTAGGGGGGTTACCAATGACCAAAAGGAGTCATAATTATTTGTATGTTGTAGTGGATAGGTTCAACAAGATGTGTATCTTGATGCCATGTAAAAAGAAGATCGTTGCTGAGTAAACTGCTAATCTCTTCTTTATGGGATGAATATATACCCTATGTACAACATCCTTATAATCGAGCCTTACATTCATCCACTCAGAGTTCACCTTTTGAGGCATGTTTTGGATACCTACCAAAGGTTCCTTTGGACTTGATGTATGGGAGAGATGATGATGTGAATTAAGAGAAAACAGAGGACGGAGCCTGCACGTTCATCTAGAATATTCAACATATACAACAGGTAGTCAGGGAACAACTGGAAAAGAGCCAAGCATAGTATAAAGCTCGGCATGACAAGCACAGGGTTGATCATCAGTTTTAGGTTTGAGACCAGGTATGCATTCACAATAGCAAGGAACGATTGAAGGGTGAAGGAAATAAACTCAATCCCATCCAATATGTACCCTTCACTATTTTGGAGAAAAGCAGCGCTAATGATTTTCGTTTAGATCTTCCACCTTATATGCAAATTTACTCCATTTTGAACGTAGGGAAATTGAAACTTTTTGAGCCTCCCATGATCATGGATTGGGATGAGGAAGTTTCAATACTTTCAGTTGATGATATTGCACCTGAGTACTTGGATGAGTTATAGGAAGATATCATCCTGGACAGAAGGACGAGGACTTCATGCAGGGGTGATGTTGATTATCTTCGAGTAGGCTTAAAGGGCACACATCCAAGAAAGTCAAAGTTGATTGAGAACGACAAAGTGAGGGGACTCTTCCCTCACTTACCATTTCATTAATGAAAGATTTTGGTGGTCCAAAAATCTCTCAGTGGGAAGGCATGATCCAAAAAGGATCCAGAGAAGGCTAAGAACAACTCAGAATGCACAGAAGCAACTCAAGACTCTTAGAATGGCTTCAGCAGACAACAAAAGGGAAAAATATCAAAGTTCCCAAAACTCAGTGAAAACAACATTATCACAAAGAGCACGTAGCAATATTTCTAATGGTGCAAACGTCTTGTCAAACGGAGTTACGAATCAAAAGATATAAGCGGTCAACGTTTTGGTCAACCTAGCCGAGTTAGCAGGGATGAATCAGCATCCATACTATTGACGTCAACATTAATATGGATGATGTCAGCATCTATATAGCCTACATGGAAAGTGCAGAGGGTGACATGTGTCATGATGATGTCATCATGCCACGTGGTAGCACCAGAGGCTGCCATGTGTCACTCAAATTTGGACTTTTTAGGGTGTTATGTGGACGAGTAAGAATGTTCCACGTGGCACCCCTAGGTGACACCACTTGGCACCACCCAGAAGGTGCAATGTGTCCTGAGGTGATGTCAACATACATATGGGAAAATCAGCGCATGCCACGTGACCCAATAGGAGGGTGCCACATGGCACCCCCGAAATGCACAAGGAGGCTCCATGATCGAATTTAAAATATATATATACCAATGAAACTCCACCAAATATGGAAATAGTTCTGCTATATTCCAACACTCAGTCGATTTAGCCACATTGCAATTGTTCGCTAAAAATAACAAGGGATCCGCCATATATGGCACACCTGCCATATTCTTCGCTCGCCAAAACCACCGCCAGACTTAGCGGAGTGTGCCAACAATGTGCTAAAAGGGGGATTCTATGCGGTTCAACCCTGGAATCTTCCCACAACCAATGCGCCAACCATGTCAATTATTACTCAGCTACCAATTTTTAGTATAAAATGGGGGTATCGCCAAATTTCGAGACACACAAGAGCACGAGAGGTGAGACTAAGCGTGCCCATACAAATTTGTATAGACTTGGGCATGATTTTCAATATTTTTTCACGTAGTTCGATATTTTCAGTCATTTATTATAGGAGCAGTGGCACGAAAACCGAGGCAAGGGTGCCTCTTGAGCCAAAAAGTGTCTGACTCGGATCGGGGTGTGGAGAAAATAATTTTTAGTTAAAACGATGCCATGAATGTAGTGCTGGTGTTAGTTTTCTAATCTAAGCAAATATTTTGTGGTTTAGCTCCAGAATGAGGTATACTTATGTATTTTTTCCAATTCTTTTGTGGAGTTAATAAAAAGACCTACCCATTTGAGAGCAGGAATCGGAGACATAGTCCACCAGGGACGAACTTTGTTATCAGGTTCTTTGTGTTCATATTGCATGATTATGTTTATTTCCTTTTGATTTTTTCCTTCTTTATGGTGTACTTTTGTTTATGCTCATTTAACACAGTTCTTTAATAAGTCACCTGACGAAAAGATACTGAATCATCTGTGCACAAGAACCAATTCACAAAAAAACATCACTTATCCATTAATGTAATTCAAAGGTATAGATCACCCAAATATGAATGTCAGAGTCACAAAAGTTGGAAATCAAACTCAAAACTCCTAATAAAGTTATTGAAGTTATTACTATCCAAGGAGGGGTAGTCCAGGGGTCATATTGCACTCCAATGAAAAGGAATCGAGGAATATTATCGTCCATGCATTGATTAGTGTGTCAAGGGTATAATTGTGAGGATGTAGTTATGCAATCACTTGACAATTATCATACCATTCTCATCAAAGTGACCCATCACCGGAGTCAAACAATTTCTCCATTTTACACCTATGAAAGAAAGTATCGAGGAATATTCTCTTCTGACTAAATGGGCTATTTGGACAGATAGTGCCTTCGATAAGTACGTGACTTTCAATTAACTGATCTTGAGGCCAACCAATGTTTTCCACATATCAAAATCGACATTATAGGGAGGTTACATGAATATTGGACTTGTATCACTCGGATGTCTTTCCCCAACCAATAATTTAATGACACATCATTCAAATTTTACACTAAAGAATGTCTCATAAATGTATGTTGTCGAATTGAAATGTTATCAGAGTAGTCTCATCGAGGTTATAATCTATCAACATGAAAAGGCGTTCTGACAAGGTTAATCTCAACATAACTCTTTTTGATATGACTATCAGAAAGGTCATGTTGGAATATTTATGAGAGCATGTTCTTATTTCATATTGAATCAAATATTAATGTTGAACAATCTAATGGATGGTGTCTAGGGAAGTTCGATTAGTGAGAAAAATTTATGTGGTTGAGTGGGGTCATGAAATTGATCATTTCAGATGAGGATAAATCAATCAATGAAGAAAAGAAGATGAAGAATTTGGAATCTTATAGGCGTATTACAACAAATAAGGTCTTGATCCATAATTTATTAGAAAAAGTATCAAATTCCTATGTCTGCATCCAATCCATACAATAATGATATAATACCTTGCAAAAAATTTAGAAATGGGGGGAACCCACTATAAATCTCTTGAGCTAGAGATTTGAGTGGGTTGTTGTGGGGGCACAAAAGATGGTGAATTACTAGGAAGAACTAGTTATCTATGATTCTATATGTCCCGTTAGATAAAAATTCTTTGTACCTTTTGGATCGTGATCTTTTTCAATAGTACCTGCACTATGGATCCCACATCGTCTAGCTATACTGTTAGCCAGTAAGGTGAACTAGACCAGATAATCTCTTGAATAATTATAGTGAGAAATAAAGGATTTATTCATTGTTTTAATTCATAAATAGATATATTATAAGAATGAGACATCACAATGGAGAATCATTGACTATTTCTAGAATGAAGTGTGTTAATCGTCTCTCTTTTCCTGGCATTGGTTTGCTACCATTGAATTCCCATAGCCCCAAAAATGTTTCCATGATATCAGACAAGCATGGCCCCACTTCCAACAAGCATCCATATCCCTGACAGGTTTACTTTTACTTCCCATAGTAATAGTAGTGCTTTCAACTTCCTTATGATTTTTCTTTAGTGTTTACCCTTTTATATTTGTAATTTGTGTATTGCATTTTCAACATGGGTGATTAGGAAGTGGGGTGATATGCGAGTTTATTTTATATGCTTGTTGGATCTTATTTATGTAGTGTTGTTTCTTCACTACATGAATTTGTGTGCAATGACCTTCATAACACTGGGTGTTTTAATACCCAATTTTTTTTTGGAGCGTGTCCAACAAAAACCTTGTTGGTGCGCAATGAGTAGAACCGGGGTTAATCATTTACATACCAACAAAACCATTAGAAATCATCCCTTTCGAAATCACCTATAGAGTAAGTTAATTCTCACCTGAGGTATCTATAGGGGTTACAGGAACTAGGGATTTGCAGTGATGAGGGGAAGTGAGGCATTCTTCATGTCCTTACTACCATTTCCCCATGTGCATAGTTCCCATTACTTAACAACTACTTAAGATTCATCATATTCTACTTGATACTTCAATGCATGACATTATAACATCATATATGAGAAATACATTAAACATACATCATAATTGCGTAATAACATTAAACATCATAACATGAAAATACATCACAACACATAAGTTTAACATGGTTCACCCACCTTGGGATATGTCCACAACGACTGAATTATTTTATTAATCATTGATAATTCTCTTATAGTTGTGCAGTGTGCTACAAAATATAAAACAATAACATTACCCAAACTTGCTTAGTCATTCTACTGCAGTGTAAGCTTCACTCCTCAATCATACCTCAGATTTCTTCCTTCGCTCAACTTACTTACCCAAAAATCACTAAGAACTTCTCATATCTCAAACTCATTTACCCAAAAACCATTTACATATTTATACATCAAAATAGAACTAATACCATTACAAAGTGGACAAATAGGTCCCCAAAATCCCAACGGTCTATAACTATTTTCCACCTTTTGTGCGTCTCTCCATCACATGCTTTGACTCCTCGAAGTCCTCTCCCATCATGCACTCTGTTCCATATTCTAACTACCTTTTGTTCTATGAATTATTCTGGCACAGATCCCAAAACTTAACCAAAATGCCTATCCAAAAGGCTCCCAACACACACTTGTGGCTTGCCCCAAGATATTGAGGTCTTCTTCTAGTGTTCCGTGAATTTTTTAAAGGTATCTCTTGATGTTGCATCCTTTTCCTTAACATCTAGTTCCTTCTACAAAATTTGGTCAGTTGTTTATGTAGTGGCGTGAGTCTGTATCTTCTTGACACCTTTATCAATTGCATTTTTGATGATTTATCGAGTTGTTTTTAAGGTCATTGTCACTCTATATGCTTGCTCTTGAATTACTTATATATGTTGTGCATGAGTGTGTTGCTCCGATATGAGTTGATTCATTTATGAATACAATTTTTTGTTCTCATTTATTGCAGTTACCACTTTAGATGGTGGTAATGTTCCTATCACATCTTTGAATTTTTGCACCTTTTCTTGCGTACCTTGTATCTTTTGATTGATCTCTTATTGCCCCTTATCCTCACTAAGTTGTGTCCAAACACCCATAGTCTCTGTATATAGTTGAGCACAGTCTACTGTGAGACTCTTTATACTCTCCACCATTGTTGCCATGGTTTTCTCCCTCGCCTTCCTCTCTTCAAGTGGAGTGCTTGGTGTCACATGCACTTCTAGATCAATTATTCATGTGTGGAAGCCCTAAATGGATTCAATTAGTTCCCATTAGTAACCAAACATGGAAATGGATGACGATAAGAGTGAACATTGGGAGGAAGATTGCTAGGAACAAGGGGAATGGAATAATCATGAAGATCACAAGGAGGAAGTCCCTGAGGGGTGGAAAAAGTATCTGGATGTGTGGAAAGGATAGCTTGGAGGTCAGGATGCACAGAGGGTGTATCAATGGCTTGAATAGAATGGAGTTGAGAAATAATGTTAGAGTGGCCTTTCTTGAGGATATTTTCCATGCGATGGGAACTAATGGTACTTATCATTTAATTGAAGTACACCTATTGTGTCCAGACCTTCAATGAACCTCCCAACCATATACCACATTGCTCATCACTCTCAGCAGTGGGTCACCCCCGAGGTGGCACTAAACTCCATCTAGGAAAAGGGATTCCTAGGCTAGGAAGGGATAACAGGAAACTGCATAGTCAACAAGAAGGAATTTCTCCAAGGAGCCAACTGACACACATAGCTTACAACCTCTCATTCCCCACATGCCTATCCCACCCCATGAAGTATACACCTTCAGTGTCCAATAGTCCATCGACTACTTCACTTCCCTTACAAGGCTTCAACAACAGGCCAAATCAGGAATTCTCATAGAACTATAGCTCTTGTTGGGATCCCTCCAAGAGAACTCACTTCCCCAACAACCTCTCTCACCTAGAGAAATTTTATCATAGGCCTAAGAACCTTCTTCTTCAATCAAAACAAACTCTCTCACCTGGAGAGAGTAGCTCATAGGACTGACAAACTGCTTCTTCCATCCATGGGCCTGACAACCTGCATCTTCATTCCATATCCTAAGTCAATCCAGTAAGGTTTCTACTGCAAAAACAACTTGGTGATGGACATAGATGAAGGTAGAAAAACAAATAGGGTAAGGAATTGTGTGGGCTCAACAAAATACCAGAGTGTATAGTTACAGAGGTTCATGGTGGTAGAGGGTTCAATAATGGTGGAAAAAGGTTGTCTTTGTGCATGATCAATGTGTGAGTAAATGGGGCCAAGGTTCCCAAAATAGATGAATTATCCACATATATTTTCATGCGTCCTGGATGACGCATGGCTCTCTAGGATATCACTTCCCCTCCACTTGGGATTCATTCCTCTTCCCAAAATAAATTAGGATAAAAGGTTATGTCCAAACATTATCCTTTTAGTAATATATTAAAATATTCCTTTGGAGATAAGAACTCAAGATTAACCCCCTTCCCTAGCCTCTTAGCCCCTTCCCTTTCCCTTCCTAGTGGAGCTTAGTCCCCTGTCCTCATTTATTGTGGTCGATCTACATGCAACGATGTATTATATTAATGATATGAGTGCTAAATATACAAAAATAGGTTCATTGGACTTTACATCTAGGCTCACTAGCCTAATCATATCATAATCCTCCTAGATTATAATAACTTGGCTCACTAGCCTATCAAACAGGTTTACAATACAAAATTACAACCGAGGCTCGACATTGGGATATTACAATCCCCTCCGCTTATTTATGCATTGTCCTCAGTGTATTATATACCATGTCTAATTCAAAATTGTTCAAAAAACTCCAAGATTTTTCCATTGTAAACTTGTTATTCACTTGGTGCTCTGCTTTCAAGCACCTATTCTAGTATTCATACTATAGCTGGAAGTCATTTTCTCTACTCCATAGAACTAATTCAGGAAATAATTCAGCTCACTATTCCATTTGACACACCCTCCTTATGGAAACTACCATGCCATAAGCATTCCTAAGTTGCATATTCCTTGTTTCACTCACCCTTTTAGTCTTGGGCATCGTTTCACTTCTACATAATCGATCATAGATTCATCTTCCCAAGGATTTCACACACAAGTAGAGGGCCAACCCCTTACCAAAACCTCTCACCAAGGTTCTCCATTAAAGGGCTTCAATGTCTCCAACAGTAGTTCTTCCAGCATTCAAAATTTGAACAATATTGTCTCATATGCATCACATACATGTAGTTATCATGAGAGAGAATAAAATAATTCATTTAGAACTCAAAATTATTTCAGAAGGAATTCAACTTTTCCCTAAATATGAAATTTTGTTTCATAATTTTTCATTGTTGTTGCAATAATAAGATGCATTCTTCCTTCTAGCTTTCATCAAGCACCCTGTTGAATACCATTTCTCCTACAATGCTTGTATCGTGCATTCAACCAACAAATTGTCAGTATTTCATGTGCATCATAATTTTTTTGAAATATGTACAAAAAGATTATAACATGTTCTTAGAATTGTCTACACTGGTCAATTCCATCACAACTATAAAAATATTTATTAGATAAAATGAATTATCATTCTATGCATATGTCTGCTCATAATTAATATCATTAAGTTCATTACTTATTTTTTCTGAAGATAAATTTTTCTATAGTCAATGCTCATGTGACTACTTGACTTGCAACTTTCCTATTGAAATGTCTAACAACTCCTGAAATTTTCTCAACTCCATGAGTTAGAAACACCTCAACCATTAGTATAATTATTTCCATGCAATAATATATATGCATGCACTCACAAAATGCATTCAAGTATATAATTATACCATGCCTAAGTGCACCTTTTCCACTTACTAGGCATGCCTGCAACTCTCAATGTGTATCTATTCAATGCATATTTGCATTGATTTTCAAAATGATCCTTATCTAAATCATGTATCTCACCATCCATAAATTGGAAATATAGCCAATGTCTTGACACCTTCTCCACACACTTCCCATTATCTTCTTGATTATTTGGATTCCTTCCTTTCTAACCTGAACAATACACCAAGAATGTAATTCTTTGGTGTGCACTAGTGTTAGAAAAAATGTTGCAGTATAGATATTATTTAAAGATATAAATATTTTCGGTATTCGTGTGGTATATAACCTTTCCATATCCATACCTTGCCATATCCAACCATGTCTTGGTCTCATGCATGACTAGTTTTTCTGGCATGATTTCTATAACAAGTTCTTATTATTTCTTTGGTTACTACCCCATAACCAAAATAACATGGCATGTTACTATGTCAGTGTGTGAATTATAAAGATAAAATATTTGATATCCATAACAGGCCTCTAGCCTTTACCACACCTAGTGATATATTATTCATGTTAATGCATTTAAATAATATCGTACTGTGTATTATAAAATTCTATCTGGGGAAATTCCCACCTAAATTCCCCTTTGACAATTATGCAACATAATTTCCCAAGAAACACTTACCTGCATAGCTTCCATTAAATAAATTTGATGTTACTTGGTTAGTTGATGACAATAGAATCTTCCATGCCTCTTTATAATACTTATAACCAATAGTTTAGTTTTTTTTTTCTTCCCTACATATGGAACAACGTTATTAGAAACACTTTCAACATGAAAACATACTCTATTTATGGTTGTCCCAACAAGCCATGGCATAACTGTTGTTATAGTAATTGCAATGACTTCTTTCTCCTTGTCTCACTTTTCCTTGTTGAACCCAAAAGTCTTCAATTCTTCTCGAATTCTTGAATCTTCTTGTGCTCTCACTGCAGTCACCATGCATGATTACTTTTTACATGTGCACTTTCTAGCCAAATCACTCTTGGCTACCTTTTGTTTTCCATCTTAGTACTAAGCTAATATTAGACTTCAACTTTTATTTATTTTTTGGATCTATCTATCCCGTCTCATACTGTTAGGACCCTACAATGTACATTTTTGCTCACACTTTTTGCTACCATTACATCCTTTTTCCACTCACATTTAAACTTATATTATCACCTTACCCTATCTCTCCAAAGGTATATAATGTCTCTTCTCTTTACTATATTTTTAATCTATTTTGCATATAATTTTACATTACTCTCGTACTTAACCGTTGATCAAAAATATATAAGTGCTGAAATAGTTCGAACTGCAGATTAGCATTGAGGCCTGTTGCTGAAACAATCAAAGAACACAAACCCTGTGGCTGAAACAGTCTGTGTTCTACGATGCTGAAACAACAATTCACACAGAAGAAGTTGTTACACTCTCCATGGTCTACGATGCTCAAACAACAACTCAAACAAGAAGAAGCTGCTACACTCTCTGTGGTCTACGATGCTGAAACAACAACTCACACAAGAAGAAGCTGTTACACTCTCCGTGGTCTACGATGCTGAAACAACAACTCACACAAAATCTGTTACACTCTTTGTGGTCTACAATGCCGAAACAACAACAAAAAGCTATTACACTGACCACAACAGCCGCACCTTGATCCAGAATTAACCATCGCTGTTGCATGAGACCACGTTGTTGAAACAGTCAGAACGCAAATCCTGTTGCTGAAACAACCCACAATTTGCGATGTTGAAACAACATACAACAATAAAGAAGATAAATATAGAAGTTTCTATTCCAGCAGCAACAACAACACCTCACTCAGCACCTTTTCAACTATTGTAATAGCATTCTGTTACGGGAGACCAGGATATCTTATTTCAGTATAGAGATTTGATCTGACTAAGATTAGGATTCATATATACACATGTAATTTGATGATCAAATTGTATCGAGAGGATTCTCCTCTTTAAATAAGGGGAAATCATCATTATAAAGGACCTTCTTTTTGGTTAAGAAAGGATTTACAGAGAAGGACGTGTTTTACTTTAGTTTGTAATATGATACAGTTGACAGATGAATAAAATATTGTTCTGAGCATTTCTCTCTAGTTCCTTTCATTTCAGGGGAATCTTGTGAGAAGGGAGGGCCCACCTTCTTCACAAGATTCACCCGTTAGCTTTGTAGTGTGTTAATGTTATTTATGTTCATGCCTTGATTAAATTTTGTTTTGCTGAAACATTACTTTACTGAACTCTGTTTTGCTGAAACTCTGCTTTATTGGTTGTTACATTGTTTTCATATGATTCATTCTTGGGTAACTATTAATCATTCTAGTTAGAATTCCTGTTTGGTGGATTTATGAAAGTGTGATAATCAGGGACAGGTGCTGAAGATTCCTGCTTGGGGAATAGGGTCATGTTCTTTGTTAAGAGATAGTTAGTCTTTAGTGTGTGTCAATCATTTCAGTTAGCAATGAGTTCATGAAAGTGTGATGATCGGAAACAGGTGATGAAGATTCCTTCTTGGGGAATAAGGTCTTGTTCTCTGTTACATAATAGTTGGTCTTTCCTGTTGCAGCATATTGTTTCTATTTTCTTAAATGTAATCCAGGATTCTTTGGATAACTATTTCTTTGAACTTTGAACTCTGCAATAGGTAGGTTGCTTTCCTGTAATTCAAAGTAGAACTTCAGTTTGTTCAAGGCAAAGTGTGATTAATGTATTTTTACTACAACTATAGATTAATTTTGAGATTGAACATATACAGTGCATGATTACCTTTGAAATAAAAAGACTTCCCTGGGTTGACAATCTATGTAGCACTTGATTGTTTAGTTAAATAAGCAATTATAGTGACCAACATTTTGGCGTCGTTGTCGGGGAAGGTAATTATAGATTTCAAAAGAACTTATGATTTTTCAGATACAAAGATTGCATGAGAGGACACAGAGACCCCAAAGACACTGACCCTACAGGTGGCAGGGGTAGAGGAATCGGAGGAAGAAAGACTTATATTGATGAGATTATATCAAAGTCTGAATCTACTGCTCAATGACCAAACCCTCAGAAACCAAAATCCCAACCTTCATTTCAAGCAAAATTTGAAATGGGGAAAGAGGTTTGGAGTCCTAAGACAGTCAAGAAACCAGCAGGAAACATTGAGGACAGAGCAAGCGTAGTAGGGGAGCAAACAAAAGAAAACATGGATGAGTACAATGAAGAATTGCATCACGAAGAACAGGCAGGTCCTGAAAGAGAGGTAAATGATGAAAACTCTTTTTCCACATTAGGATTTCCTATTGGTGATCTTTCTAGAGGGGTAGCGCCCATGAATAACATTCCACTCTCAGCACTACCTAACTTTCATGGTTTGTCTTCAGAGGATCCTGATGAATTCCTTTTTGAGTTTGACATATTATGCAGAAGTTATGATTACATTTCCAATGCTAAAAAATTAAAGCTATTTCCAGCAACATTGAAAGGAAATGCATTAAGATGGTTCATGAGCCTTGGAGGCCATGTAATCACAACATGAGACCAAATGAAACACAAATTCATGCATAAATACCAGGACTATTTCCGAACAAGAGAAAAAAGGGAAGAACTATTTAAGATGATACAGAAAGAGGATGAAAATCTAGAGGACTTTGTAGAAAGGCTACAATATAATCTACAAAGATCCAGTCACCACGATGTAAGTAAGGATATTCTTAAAATAATATTATTAAAAGGAGTAAGGGATGACTATCTAGATATGTTGAATATGGTTGGAAAAGGGAACATATCCAAAGAATCATACGATGAAATTGTTAACCTATGTAAAAGATGTTCAAGAGGAGCTTCAAGGAATAGATCAAATAGTAGGGATACCACATTCTCAAGAGTTCAAAAATTATCCAATGGAGGAGCAACAAGAGCCGAAATAGGTAATTTACTTGAAGGTTTTAAAACTGAAATGCTAAGCTCTTTTGCCTCACAAATTGATACCCTACAGATTCAAAAGAAACAAACCGAAGCAGAAGCAGCTCTATCCATCTTTTGTTCTAAATGCAGAGACAAGCACCCACAAAGGGAATGACCATTGGACAAAAATCCAATCTGCACCATATGTGATAAAGATCATGAAACTCAACAATGTCCTTCTTTACCAGGGATCAAGGCAACATTACAACCAACTGATGAAGAAGCTGAAGCTGTCTATTTTTTGACACAGAGAAGGCAATGGAAACCGTGGGGGAAAGGTATGAATCCTAACATGCCATTTACATCTTCTAATCGTTGGAATAACTATCCTTCTTTTAATCAAATGAATTTCCCTCCCTATAATCGAATGCAATACCTAAATCAAATGAATTACCCACCCATGCAAAAAACTAACCCACCCTTTGTTGATCCGTCAATGTGGACTCCTTGGCCCCCACAACAACAACAACCGTATCAGAACCAATGGAATCCAAATTGGAGAGGATGACAACCCCCCTTCCCAAATCAATTACCTCAATCACAATTTCTGCAACCAATCTCCTTACCATCAGGTACCCCACAAAACAATCAAATAATGAGGCCCCAACTACCTGTACAACCTAACCCTAACCCCAATAATAAATTTGTGCAGTGCATTGATATTCATAACCAGCCTACATTCTCTCTTCTCCCTGTGCAATGCAATGATATTCAATTACGATATGGGAGAATAGTAGAACCTATCATAGCTGATGTTACCTCTTCTGATAAAGAGGAAATTAAAGACCATGATGTACCTGAAGAGGTACAATCATCCTCTAACACTGCTGCTGAAACAAAAAAACCACCATTTCCTGAGCGTTTAGCTTTGACTAAAACGCCTGAGCCACTTGCTTTCAATATTATAGGGGAATTACAAAATCTTTATGTCAAAATCCCTCTATTACAAGCACTCCGAGATGTACCAATTTATGGCAGGACTATGCGAGACATTTGTGTTAAGAAACCTGGTAGGAAAATTAAGGATCCCCTCACAGTCCATGTCATGGGTGACTTGTCTGCACTAATGTCAAGTAAAGTTCCCCCAGTTAAATATGGTGATCCCGGCCACCCTACCGTCTCAGTACAAATTGGAAAAATGATAATCCCTCGAGTCCTGGTAGACTTAGGTGCCGCTATCAATATTATGAATCTGGAAACCTCACAACTGTTACAACTACATAATGAAATCAGAGACACCCCAACTATCCTATAATTAGTTGACCGTTCTACAATCAAACCAGAGGGAGTCATTGAAGACCTAATTATCTCAGTGGAATCATGGAATTATCCAGCTGACTTTGTGGTATTACAACCTAAAACAAAGTTGGGGGGCCACCCTCTAATTTTGGGCAGGCCTTGGTTAGCCACAACAGACGCTTTTATCAGCTGTAGATCAGGATCAATGACAATTTCTAATGGTTATGAAACCAAACAACTTACCCTCTACCCTCACGCTACACCCTTGATTAATAATGATATTTCTGTATGGGTAGACTTTGATGATCAACTTACTCAACCCATCTTGACTATCGGACAAGCCTTAAGCCTTAAATATGCCACTGAGGAGGAATTAATTAATAATTTTATTTGTGAACCCTCCTCTGTGACTCCAGAAACTCATAACCAACTAGCTGCACTGTTGAAGTTAGATAATCAGGAAAACCTTAACTCTGAAAACCCACCTCAAACATCTGCCACCATCTCTTCTAAAAGCATACCTGTAGAAATCAAACCTGGCAAAACACTGAACATAAACCCTAACTTGACAGATGCTGAAACACAACAATTAATGAAGTTACTTCTTGAACATAAAGAAGCATTCACATGGGACTATACATATATGAAAGGAATCTCTCCCGAATTATGTACTCATCGTATATATATCAAGGAAGATTGTCGACCGATCTGCCAATCTCAATGACGAATGAAACCTAATTTAAGAGAAATCCTTAAAGAAGAACTTCAAAAATTGCTCAAAGCAAGGTTTATATATCCTATATCAGACAGTGAATGGGTTTCCCCGTTGGTAATAGTTCTTAAGAAAAACGGGAAATGGAGAGTATGTGTGGATTATAGATCCTTAAATAAGGCTACTCAAAAAGATCACTTTCCATTACCATTCATTGATCAGGTGTTAGATAGTTTGTCAGGGAAGAAATGTTTCTCCTTTTTAGATGGTTTCAGTGGGTATAATCAGATCAAAATTGCACCTCAGGACCAAAATAAAACCACTTTTACTAGCCCTTGGGGAAATTTTCCTTATAGATTTCTCCCATTTGGACTATGTAATGCACCAACAACCTTTCAAAGAGCAGTTATAGGAATCTTTTCTGATATGCTTAATGACTCTATGGAAATGTTTATGGATGATTTTACCCCTTATGGTGTTTCTTTTCAGGAAGCACTACAAAACCTTGAGAAAGTACTTAAATGATGTATACAAGCCCATCTCTCCTTAAGTATAGAAAATGTCATATGATGATGAGTGAAGGAATAGTGCTTGGACATTTTATTTCATCTCAAGGAATTCAGGTGGATCCATCCAAGATACAAGTCATTAAATATCTTCCTACTCCCAAAACCCAAATAGAGGTAAGAATTTTTTTAGGACATGTTGGATACTACAGAAGATTTATCAAAAAAAATTCCAAAATAGCTTCTCCCCTGTTTGTGTTACTGATGAAAAATGTTGAATTCAAATGGACTAATTCTTGCCAGGAAGCATTTAATACACTAAAACATCAGTTATCTATAGCCCCTATTCTAAGAGGACCTGATTGGACACTTCCCTTTCATATATCCTCTGATGCTTTAGATACTACAATAGGAGTTGTCTTGGGACAAGAAGAAAATCATCTTCCTTATGCTATTTATTCATTAGCAAGAATAGGACTCCTGTTGAACTTAACTATACAGTTACCGAAAAGAAGTTCTTAGCAGTTATCTATGCTATTAATAAATTTTGACATTACATCACTGGCTACTCTACTCTTGTCCATACTGATCACTCAACTATCAAGTATCTAATGAACAAACCTATCACAAACGCTCGAGTTACCAGATGGTTACTATTATTGCAATAATTTGATATTACAATTGTAGATAGACCAGGAAAAGAAAATGTAGTTGTTGATTTCCTTTCTCGGTTAACACCTTATGATGATACCCCAGTAGATGATTCTTTTCCCGATGAATATCTATTTGCAGTATCTGCTCACTCACCTTAGTATGCAAACATCGCTAATTACTTGGTTGCAGGGAAGTTACCAGCACACCTATCCCACCAGGAGAAAAGAAGAATCATTCAACAAAGTGCTCAGTATAGCTAGATAAGTGGGTGTCTTTTCCACACAGGACTTGATCAAGAAATCTGAAGGTGCATTAGAGAAGATGAGGTTTATGATCTACTAAAATCTTGTCATGATAGCCCTTGTGGAGGGCATTTTGTTGATAAGAGAACAACACATAAAATTCTCAGGATGGGGTATTATTGGCCCTCACTTTTTAAAGATGCAAAGAAATATGTCTGGGCTTGTGATAGCTGTCAAAGAATGGGCCAACCTAATCATAGGGATGAAATGCCATTAAACCCCCAGATAGTACTTGAACCATTCAAAAGATGGGACTTAGACTTTGTAGAACCCATTAACCCCCCATCCAATCAAAAAGTTTACATAGTGGTCTGCACAGATTATATGACTAAATGGGTGGAAGCTAAAGCACTCCATAGAGAAACTGAAGAAGCAGTTCTAGATTTCCTATTTGAAGACATCTTCATCAGATTTGGAGTGTCTAGAGAATTAGTTACAGATGGAGGACCTCCTTTCACTTCTCATGGTTTTAAAGCCACCCTTCAAAAATATCATATTCAACATAGAATGACTACAACATACCACCCCCAAGCCAATGGACAGGTGGAAAGCACAAATAAAGTAATAGAATAAATTCTTACAAAAGAAGTGAAGGAAAACAGAAAGGACTGGTCTCATAGGCTCCCTGAAGCATTATGGGCCTACAGAACTACCTGGAGAAATACTACAGGATTCTCTCCCTATGAATTAGTTTATGGAAAAAGTGTCGTCTTTCCTATGGAATTTGAAATCAAAACCTTAAGGACTTCTTTAGCTGTCAACGTTGATTTGACTGATGCACAGACAGTCAGGTTGCAACAACTTACTGAATTGGATGAAAAAAGACTAGATGCCATTCATCAGACAACCATGATTCAACAACAACACCGTTCAACAATTTTTTTTTGCCTTTCTTTCTATGGCTGAAACACCACTCCTTCAACAGTATTCTGCAACATCACCCTTCCAACAAATATTTCTCTATTCTTTCCCTGTTGCTGAAACACCAACTTTTCAACATTCTCTGTCAATAAGCTTTTGTGCTCTCATACTAAATTTTGTCCTTCCAGTAAACAAATCCTTGATACAATTCCTCAAACAAATCAAAAGTCTCCACCATGGCTACTGCAGAACTATTATGGATAGGCACTATATTTTGTTTGAAGTACGAATCAAAAGGTAAAGATGAGGTATGTAAACTTTATATGTAAATACAATTGAACTATAGTTAATGAGAAGATTCCAACTCATTATTACCACTCATGTAAAATCATTATGTCAGCCGTACTTGAGGGGGGGGGGGAAATATCGAAATCTTATACCATCATTTCACATGAATCAACCACCGTCACTCTTTTTCTTCACCATCCTTTCGTTGTTTCACTACCATTTGCATGCCTTCACCCGAAAAACTCACTCTACACAGAAGCAGTTACTTGACTCTCTGTCGGTGCATTTTAATGAGCAGTTAGCTATGGGAGGCCCTGTTATACGTCACGAACCTACCACGACAACCCTTTTAGAACTATATCCAGAAGTCTATCAAATTTTTCTACAGGCAGGATGGATGGGTTATTTTCAGAGGCTCCAGGGATTTGATCAACAACAGGTTCTTCAATTTGCTTGAAATCTTCAAGAAGATCATTCCATTGTTCAAGGGGTTTGGATTCTAGTTATAGAGGAGGATATAGCATAGGTTTCGGGTCTCCCTACCAATGGAATTCACTGGTTCAGCCGTAAACATATCATTCTTAATGCCCAGCAGTATTTCCTCTTGCCAGGGGAACAAATTGAACCTAAAGGTCGGGGTGTCCAACTTCGCTCATTGGCCCCTCCATGGCCGAAAGTTGCAAAGTTTGTCAAGCACTACCTTACCTATGAAGGCCGATATCAGGTAGTCTACCAGTACGATTTTGTCCTGTTGTCTCATTTACGTCATGCTAGATTGGTAAACATTCCTTATTATCTACTCGGATGTCTTAAAATGTGTCACACTACTGTAAAAAGGCTAAAAATTCCGCCCTTTCCCTCACCCATCATCGTCTTACTCAACTTATTATCCAAAAGGGTTTTTCCCAACAAAACCCTCCACTAAACAACCCACCCATAGACCCCCAAGAAGCTATTGAAATTCCTGAAAATCTTCAGGAACAACAACCACAAAACCCTCCAGACCTTCCGGAAGTACCTAACAGTCCACCTACATACCCAATCAATCCAATTAACCCCACTACCATACCAATACCGCCCCACATTTAACCAAAATCATCCACTCCTGTCGTTCATATCCTTAGCAATGATTCTAAACCAGAAAATTCTACCTGTCCCATCATTGAGGAAAATCCCCCACGCAAATGAAAGCAAATTCCCTTTTTTCCACTCTTTTTACAAAGAAAACGAACAAGGGCATCAACAAGAACAACCACCACTACCACTACCCTAAATCCCCAACCCATCTGGTTAAAACCCCGTACACCTCCAACCTCCCAAATTCTGGAATTTTTACCTATTCCACCCACAGGCACTGAAACATAAGAACCAGAGGCCCAGTGTGTTGCCACATCATCCCTTTCAAATCAAGTAGCTGAAACACAAGAACCAGCTACTCATGAAGTAGCTGAAACATAAGAACTAGCTACTCATTCAGTAGCTGAAACACAAGAACCAGCTATAGCTGTCACACAAGAACCAGCTACAACTGAAACACAAGAACCAACTGCTGATATTGTTACTGAGACACGGGAATCAGATGATCAGGGTGTTGAAACATTACTTTTGTTACATCAAGAAGCTAAAACACAAGAATCAGTTGTCGATCCTGTAGCTGCTCCAAAAGAACCAGCTGGTGCGGCTGTGACTGCTACACAAGAACCAGTCACCCCTCAACTAGAACCAATAATGGCCTCTGTATTACAAGAAAATGAGTTCCTAAGGTCTGAACTGGAAGCCTACAAGCAAGATCTAGCCATGGAAAAGGAAGCCTATGAGAAGGAACTTAAATTATACACCCTATCTCGCATAGCGACCATGACAGAGGAAAATACAACAGAGAATCTGTGTAGAGAGTATATGTGCAGTCAATGTGGGGACATCTACTATCAAGAAGGCTACAAAGTAATTCAAATTCCAATGCCAGGAGCTTCCCCTACACTTATGACTTTTGCAGTCAAAGAAGAACGCCCTACTGTTACACAAGAACCAATGGGACCTTCCAAAATTAAAACTGAACCTTGGCCTACAACAATTGTCAAATCTGAAGCCCCTGTTTTTGTTAATAAAGCTGTACAAACACTGCCTATTGATGAATCTGCCCCTCCTAGCCAGATCAACACCCACACCTTTGTGGAACAATCCACTCAGACCCTACCTCAGCCTACCACTTCCAACGATGAAACACAAACTCAACCATGGGATGAGCAGGCAATAATAGACAAATGGAAAAAAGAGTTTGTTGTTACACAGGGCAAAAGCCTGGAGGAACACAGACTAATATGGCTAAACCATATCTATTCAAACTGGGAAGCTTTGGAGAAAACATTCCAAGAATCTCATGCCTATAAGAAACAAAATAAAGAGCTAAAAGGAAGATTGCTCCTGATATTTGTCTTGGCACAAAAGTTATTGGTTGCAAGGAAACCATCCTACAACTACTCTCTGTTCCTCATGGAACGACTTACATTGTTTCAGATTAAATCAATCAAAGAAGGCAGACCCCATGCAGTGGTAAATCCAATAGATTTTGTTAAAACCTTTGCAGAAGCCTCTACTATGGATCAACACCTCCTATGTGAGGTATATTTTCATAATGAGGCCATCCCTGAGAACCGACAGCTTAAGCTTAACCCTCTTGTCGGTGACATCCAGATTCGGGCACTCACCTCTTTCCTTAACAATCATATTATATGGCAGGATGACTTCCTAGCTGCCAAGCATAATGAGGATAACCGCCTTCTTTGAATACGGCCAGAACCATAAAATGTTGCCACCTTTGTTACAGATTATTATCAGTTTTTGAAGAAACCAGGGATGACTCAACACATTCGGAAACTACAGACAACAGTGCTTCAGGACTGTCAACAGTTCATTAAATCCATATATATTTCTGCCCTACAAGCAAATAACATGTTTTGGCAACAATCCGCTGAGAAAAGACAGGAACACAATCCCTTTAGGCCCACTAATCTTGAGACAACAATTTCCAGGGTACCTAGCTACATCAAGTGTGTTCAACAATGTGCTCAAAGCTGGATAGGTTATCAGTTTCATTTTCCTATCCTGTGGATGCCAGTAGAAAAATATCAAGTTCATTATAAGTTTCCCAAGAAGGACGAAACAACATCTTGGAAAAGGCTACAATGCGTTCAAGGATTTAGAGCTCCAACAGACAACACTTTCCACAACTACTGCTTAAGTAACTTGCACGCTCAGAGTCAGTATCCAAATTCTGATTCAGATTGAAGTTGCCTGAGGACATGCAACATTTTAAGTTGGGGGCGATGTTAGGACCCTACAATGTACCTTTTTGCTCACACTTTTTGCTACCATTACATCCTTTTTCCACTCACATTTAAACTTATATTATCACCTTACCCTATCTCTCCAAAGGTATATAACGTCTCTTCTCTTTACTATATGTTTAATCTATTTTGAATATAATTTTACATTACTCTTGTACTTAACCATTGATCAGAAATATATAAGTGATGAAACAGTTCAAACTGCAGATTAGCATTGAGGCCTGTTGCTGAAATAGTCAAAGCACACAAACCTGTGGCTGAAACAGTCTGTGGTCTACGATGCTGAAACAACAACTCACACAGAAGAAGTTGTTACACTCTTTGTGGTCTACGATGCTGAAACAACAACTCACACAAGAATAAGTTGCTACACTCTCCGTGGTCTACGATGTTGAAACAACAACTCAAACAAGAAGAAGTTTCTACACTCTCCATGGTCTACAATGCTGAAACAACAACTCACACAAAATCTGTTACACTCTCCATGGTCTACAATGCCGAAACAACAACACAAAGTTGTTACACTGACCACAACAGTCACACCTTCAGCCAGAATTAACCATCGCTGTTGCGTGAGACCACATTGTTGAAACAGTCAGAATGCAAATCCCGTTTTTGAAACAAACCGTGATTTGCGATGATGAAACAACATACAACATTAAAGAAGATAAATATAGAAGTTGTTATTCCAGCCACAACAACAACACCTCACTCAACACCTTTTCAACTATTGTAATAGCATTCTGTTATGGGAGACCAGGATATCTTATTCCAGTATAGAGATTTGATCTGACTAAGAATAGGATTCAGATATACACATGTAATTTGATGATCAAATTGTATCGAGAGGATTCTCCTCTTTAAATAAGGGGAAATCATCATTAGAAAGGACCTTCTTTTTGGCTAAGAAAGGATTTACAGAGAAGGACGTGTTTTACTTCAGTTTGTAATATGATACAGTTGATAGATGAATAAAAGATTGTTCTGAGCATTTCTCTCTAGTTCCTTTCGTTTCAGGGGAATCTTGTGAGAAGGGAGGGCCCACCTTATTCACAAGATTCACCCGTTAGCTCTGTAGTGTGTTAATGTTATTTCTGTTCATGCCTTGATCAAATTCTGTTTTGCTGAAACACTTCTTTACTGAACTTTGTTTTTCTGAAACTCTACTTTACTAGTTGTTACATTGTTTTCATGTGATTCATGCTTGGGTAACTGTTAATCATTCTAGTTAGCATTCCTGTTTGGTGGATTTATGAAAGTGTGATAATCAGGGACAGGTGCTGAAGATTCCTGCTTGGGGAATAGGGTCATGTTCTCTGTTAAGAGATAGTTAGTCTTCAGTGTGTGTCAATCATTTAAGTTAGTAATGAGTTCATGAAAGTGTGATGATCGGAAACAGGTGATGATGATTCCTGCTTGGGGAATAGGGTCTTGTTCTATGTTACATTATAGTTGGTCTTTCCTGTTTCAGCATCTTGTTTTTATTTTCTTAAATGTAATCCAGGATTCTTTAGATAATTATTTCTTTAAACTTTGAATGCTACAATAGATAGGTTTCTTTCCTGTAATTCAAAGTAGAACTTCAGTTTGTTCAAGGCAAAGTGTGATTAATGTATTTTTACTACAACTCTAGATTGATTTTGAGATTGAGCATATACAGTGCGTGATTACCTTTGAAATAAACAGACTTCCCTGGGTTGACAATTTATGTAGCACTTGATTGTTTAGCTAAATAATCAATTATAGTTACCAACACATACTTGTATAGATTACAATTCCAAAACATGTTGTTTTATAGACCTTGGATTCTTCAGCATCCATTTGCCTTTCATTTGAACTACTTCATCCATTTCCTATATGAATACCTTAGTAATTGAGGTTTCTTTCACCCTTATCTTCTCTTTTCCCACTAGTCTTAAACTTTAATTTCATACCCAATCTCTAGCATACTGTAAGGATGCACATATTCCCCCTTTGGCAGCTGCATATAATTATTTGAAATCTATTTTTGAAACATTTCTTCAGCTCCCTTGCTGAAATTTATTTGATAGCTACAACCCTCAAAATTCCTTGGAATTAATCAGCCCATTCATGTCCACTAGACATGACTTAACTAACTCAACAAATTTTCTTTTGGCTTCTTTATCCAACTATACTAGCCAAGATTTCCCATGTTTTCTTTTTGGAAATATAAATCTTTCCACTACCTTGGGATCTAAATAACTATGACCATCTCCTGAATCAATTAAAATAGTAAAGGCATCATTATTGATCATACCTTCTAATTCAATCATGTGTGATTGAAACTCAACTTTGTTGTTGTCCAAGGATGCATAGATCCTTGGTACACTTCTTCCCATGTCCTCCATTATATCAACTTGTTGTACATTGTGGGAAACTCTCACTTCATCACTTATGTGAGGACAATATATATACATAAGATGTCATTTACAACCCTAACATTGAATAGGTGGCTTGTTTCCCTTCTTCTTTTGTTCCATATTGAACTTCTTCTTGTCCTCCCAAGTCTTCTAGAAAGTAGGATTTCCTTTATGTTGATCATATAAGCACTTGTTTGTCCTTATGGTTTCCTATAAAGTCTTGGGATCGTCATATTGAATCTTGTCACTGATAAAATATGGCATCCCACTAAAATATCTTCGAATCTTTATTGTCTCGTCCTTGATGAAAGAGACATACTTCAACAGTTCTAAAAATCTCCTTTCATACTCATCAATGGTCATGCTGCCTAGTTTGTGTTTAAAGAAATCTTTCATATTTTTTTCATAATACCTCTTGGTTAAGTATTTATTTTCAAAATACTACTTTAATTCCTTCCAAGTCACATTATTCTCCTTAATGTGTAGCCAACAAAACTTTGTCAGGCTAATTGTTCTCAATAATTTTCATGAAAACATGAACCATTCTGATTCATTAAAATATCAGACTATTTTCTAATGTTTTCCTGAGAAATTGATTGTCCAAAACAAATTTCTGGGTGAACAATTATATTCTACTGTTCAAGAAATTTCCAATGACTGCTCCCTTGATTAATTCTGAGATTTGAGTAGGAAGTTATGATTGTTTGAACAATGGCACTTCCTGGGAGGTGATCTTTGCACAAATGTTCTTATTTTTCAGAGATGAATTGGCTCTTGGATCCTTGTTGCATCCTCTCCTCAGGTTTCCAGGACTTCTTTACCTCTTTAGGTGTAGGTCTGTACACAAAAAAAACCACATGGGCTCCTTCTCTAAGCCCTTTCTCTGCTCTTAAAAAATAAAATTGGGTGTTAGCCCCTTTTTCTTCAGCCCCTAAATGCATGTGACCATGGGATGTGACCCGATGCTATCAGATCGGTTCTTATCCAGAGCCTTGAGATCTTTGGGAATCTAGAACATTGGGCTTTAGAACCTCCTACTACTTCATGCCTTACTTCTCCCGAGCGATGAACCAGTGAATTATTACATAGTACATCGTCAGAGCTTCAGGGCTCTTCTACTTTGAAGCTTTGGGCTTCGAAGGTTATTAAAACTTCCACATCGATTTTCCCCAAAATGCCTAGATCGATGAGCTCTCAGAGTTTCATCAGCCTCCACTTACTAGTGTGCCACATGGTAGAGTTATAGAGTGGACACGTGGATCCATCCAACGGATGACACATGTCATGTATTAATTGGGTCTGAGGGCCCTTGAAAAGAATGAAAATGATGACACATGGCACATATCCTGTGCTTCCACATAACCCCAGGTGATGTCAAGAGATTGTGTCACGTTCGTGACTTCGAATCTTCAGACTTTGGAGGTTTATACTTCATTACCTGGTGATCCTCCTGAACTCTGAATCAATGAAGTACCAAAGATGTGGTCCTTCGGGGATTTAAAATTTCGACGTTGTTGACAATTAAAATCACAATGAAATTTTTTCCCACAAAGTATTTCTAAAGCCTATTATTATAAGCTAACCAGATAAATAATACTAGCAGGTGGGACCCCCTTGTAGATTGTGAGATCAGATTTGGTTCGTATTTCATGTTTATGCTATTGTTCGACACTTCTTACATGGCTGATGAAATCTAGTTTTATTGGCAATGGATAAGGCCTATTATGTGTTGGTTCTAATTGTGGAAATTGGATGATGGATAAGCATGTTAATGTTTTTTCTTCTGTTCTAAGCTCAAATTTTATGTTACAACGACCTATTTTATCCATGGTTATCATTGATATCTATTCTTGGATCCATTACTAGGACACCTACACAAGGGTCATGTTAGTAATAATATATAAGAGTAGTGGGAAAGAAATAAAAGCAATGTAACAAAATGAAAAAAGAAGGAATTAAATTATGCTAATATACTACTCTACGTGCATTGAAATTGAAATGATCATTAGTAATCCTAGCTAACAAGTTAATAAGTATGTGATTTGATTGAGTTATATGAAACATGGTTGATTTATGTTATGGCATAAGTTGGAAATAGATAAATGTGATATGGGTCACGCTATTGGCAATTAGTGGGTGATGTTTTCGATACATGGTTTAATTGAATGAGTTAATGGGAAGTTAGCTGGAGTGTACTAAGGAATTAATTGACTTGGGGTGGAGGCGATGTGAATTTACTGCATGTCACCCTTACTCTTTCCACTGGCCACCATCCTAGTCAAGCTATTGTTCAACTGTGTTTGTTGTGGTTAGGCTCTGACTTTCAAGCAGAGGAAGAACCGCTCAACCAACTCGTGTTTTTAAAGTTCTCTTGGTTATAGGTATGTCTTTTTGCCATCCATGAATCTTCTATGGTTATGGAATAGATAGTGGCTCGGTATGTATGGCTTTGTGCTTTCCTTAAGTCTAGCAACTGTGTAAATTAGTGATATTTTTCTGGAATGGATGGTTGGTGGGGGTTTCATTGTAGTAAGGTTGGAGTCAAAGTTTTATTGATCATTCTGGATGTTAAAAATCATGAAGGCCCTCTGTCATCCTTGTTGGTCTTGGTTGAATGGTTTTATTTGGTCTATATTGGTTGCTCGTCTCCATGCTTTCTTATCACCATACCCAGTTGTTTGTTGTTATGGGGTTTACTGGGTTTGAAATGCCTTGTGTCACTGCACATTGTTTTACTTGGATATGGGTTTGTTCATGCTATTGATGGTTGCGCAGTGGGTTATATTGGTTTTCTTGGCTATGTTTTATCTCAGTGTTGTTATTTGGTTGATTGGTAGAGACACAAGGGTTATACCATGTGTTTTCTAAGTCTTGTTACAAGGTCAAAATGGAGCCTAGATCCTATGTTCATAGTCTCCCCTATCACGGGAATTGTCACCCTGTCTGCGAAGACATTTGTGGTATACCATGTGTGTGCATCATTGGTGTCGAAGGTTCTCACCTGATGTTGGGGGTCGACTCCATGTCTCCCTGTGTTGGTACACAGGGCCAATCCTTGATTACTCAAAGCTCAGTTTTGATAAAGGAAACCCGTTATGTCCTGTTGGATACATGGTCGATGGTTATGAGTTGGTGATGCATCATTGATATTGTTGTATTGTTGACTCGTCTCTATTGATTATCCTAAAAGTGGTTTTGTTTATTGGTAGTTAGTCACTGCAATTGGTTATTATGATAGTCTAATTGATAAAGCTCAGCATTGAAATTGGTTGATTGAAGAATGGGGTTGGTACACAGTCATTGTCTTTTACATTGTGATTATTGAATTGTTAACTCAACATTAGTTTACAATTGTTTAATTCACAATGATGCTTCGTGCATGATGCATGGGTATGTTTGGCGTTCCTACAACATGAGTCAATTATTTCTTTGACTATGTGCTTTTAATTTCCAAATGGATTATTTCAATCATGATGATTATGGCATGGCCATCCACTGTATATGTTAGGGTTATTTGATTGTTCCATCAGAGAGGGTCATGGGTTTTTAAATATGGCTTTGTTGCAATTCAATCAATTTGTGTTATGATATTGGGCATGCTATTGCTTCCTCATTGTATTGAATTGATATCCCATCATTGTGGATGTTCATATTTAGAGTAATTAGACTTGTACAGTCACAAAAAATCTCTTGTGTTTTGTTAAGTGGTCTATGTATCCCTCAACATCGTATGAATTGAAATGGTGATTGATGTCTGTGTGTTTAAATGGAAAGTCAAAATCTTTGCAATTGAAATATGGATCATTGGGTTTGACTGTCCACTATGTATGTTTAATGAATATCAACAAACATGAGCATGATTGTTATGCCAATATGTTCTTAATACAATTTAATTGTTGATAGAAAATGGTTAATGAGTTGACATTGAAATAAGTGAGAAGAAGCAGGGCTTCCATATAGGTTTCATATTGTCTTGTTTGATGACATTGTGTTAAATATTTGATTATGAACAGTGAACACGTTATTGCACAGAGTTGTTTGAATTGTACAGAGTAGTTGTTTTTTGGATCACAGTGTTCATTTGGTTGGTGTTATTTCTTTTTACAGAATGGTTTTATGTATTAATGAATTAATTTTGTGAACAACATCCTCTCTCTTTCCCTATAATTATTTCTCTTTTCACTAATTACAACCCCATCAACTTCCCACATTCATTTTTCACTCCCCGTTCTAAAATTTAATTATAGTCAAGAAGAATTTTGTATTGAAGAAGTTTGAAGTCGCATTTTATTGATTGGATCATAGTGATATTTTCTTTGGTTTGCATTACAATTGATTTTTTTTGTCTTTGAGAAGTAACCGTGTTTCTTTTCCCCGATCATTTTATCATTTTTCTCTCAATACAAACCCCTCGTATATCCCATAACCTTTTGTTCACCCCCTGCTCATCAACAACGGTTAAACAATTTGTATGGATTGGATTGAATGATTTTGATATGTTGTTGAGCCAAAATCTATTTCATATTTTTAAATATTTTTCATGTATGGTTGTTAAAAGGACTATTTTCTAATCAATCATGCATGCAGAACTGAGCTTTTTCAGTCGACGTAGCCATGGCAGAGTAAATCGAGGGAGAGGTCATTGGAACAGATGCCCAAGAAGGACAAGATTCTCCATACACTTTGATGTTGAATCACAAGAAGTAGGCTAGCTATTTTAGGCTGGGTTTTTCAATTGGATTGGACAAGGAGTTGTCCAACTAAGGCCTGAAAGGACTCCCTTCCAAGTTCCACAAGCCCCTGGTATTCCCGTGCCCACTCATGTCTCATTGCAACCTGAGGTTCCCGAAAATGACAGATGGCAAGATATTGTCCACCCGATAGTCTCCCAACATCATGGCTGGCCCAATTTACCCTTACCTGCTCTCCTGCCTAACAATCTGATTGTCCAAGTTGCACCTATCCACTCACCAGTTCAGTCCTCTCATGCTAGAAAAATGTTGAAAACTCAGGCCCTGTTATAACCCTAAATTGCACCATACATGCTTACCTGGCATCAGGCCATCTTGGATCCCTTATTTTCCAAAGAACTGTTGAAAAACTATTTAAAAAACCTCTTTTATAAGGGCCCATGCACCCTACTCCATTACTACATGCGTGTACATGCTAGTTGACCTAAAACAACCTGCATGGACTAACAAAAGAACGAAAAAAGGAAAGTTGTCGACAGAACACAGAGCTTTGGGTGAGTTAACTAAAACTCCCTACCATGCATGACCGAGGGTTCGTCCAAATACATAGCTTATTATAACCTATAAAAGAAGGGCTAGGGGTCCCATTTGGAAGAGAAAAAATATAGCAAAGAAACTCTGCCCATTTTCATAATTCCTATTGTCCCAACCCTTTAGCCATCCTTGTGCCAGAAGAGATACAAAGCAAAGAAGTTGAAGGACAGTTGAAGAGGAGCCCAGGATCAGGTTCGCAGAGTGGTGGGTGGTCTCGAATTTTGTAATTTGACTCATTCAAAGTAATAAAGAAAATGCTTTTCCCATCCCAATTCATGAGTTATTCATAATTTGTTAAGTACATGTTTGAATCTCTAACCCATTAGACTATAGGTAAGATGCATGTGTAGTTGTTTCTTGTCATGTATGCAGGTCAACGTTGGAAAGGAGAAATACGAACAAGTGATCAAGTGCGACAAGGGATCAACATCGAACACTTGGAACAAGGTAGGTTGATCTGGCCATGTATTTATTGAAAAGAAATGGGATTTAAGTCTGGGGACGAAGGTAGAAAGTCCGTGCAAATTTTCTCTAGGTCATATCTACGTGCAAATTCTAACCCTATTTGATAGTCCATAAGGAGATTTCCCTCACAACATAATTGGCAACCATACTGGGGAAAGTCTCTAGGGTTCCTAGGAATTTTATTTGTTTTTGGGTAGCTTAAAAGACTGGATTTCTTGCCTGTTTTGTTTTTAGTTTCTGCAAAGTCTGAGCTAGCAGAGAGTATTGTTTCCTATACTAGCTGTCTCTGTTATTTGCTTGACTGTGTTTTTTTGAGACCCACAGAAGTACACGCAGCCTGCATAAGGTCTGCACGTGTGTACCCGTGCCCTACTCTCTTACAGCTCGCGTGTGAACACTAGTTGAAGAAGTAGCAGTAGTGTGTAGAGTCCAGAGAATTTTTGAGGCAATCATCATCTTCCCTGTTAGAATCAGACATTCTTAGGGGTTTTCTGGGATTCTTTCTAAGTCTTGGTTGTTTGCAGTCTTGTCTCAGATTGGTTTGTTTTACAAATTTTTTCCTTATGTTGTTTTCTTTTTCTGTTAAAAAGAGTGTCCAAGACTTCAAGGGATCCTGGTTATCAATATCAGTGGTCTCTTCCTGGTTTGGGTTGTCTGTTTTTATTTTTTCTCATAGTTGAGAGATACAGGCAGCTTGTACAAGGTCAGCCCGTGTGTACATGCCCTCTGTCTCTATACAACTCGCGGTCACACGCTTGTTGTTGGATTATCAGTAGCGTGCTTGTGCATGATAGGTTTTATTTGGGGTAAGGCACTCATCCTTTCCCTTGATGAGAGTTATACCTCTCAGGTATTTGAATCTTTGTCTTAGCATTCATTAGCTTAGGATTAATCTTACCCTTAGCTTGTTTTTTCTCATTTAAAAGTTGTCATAAAAAGGAATTTTTTTAGGGTTTTTAGACAAGTGTGAGAGTCATTTTTTAAAGTTGCTAGAGTGTGATTTCTTGAAGTGGTTCTTTGCGATCTGCGATTAGGCAAGAATTGTTTTTCTTGGTTTTTACTTGTTGGTATTTTTCCTTTTTCTTTATCAGTATTTAAATAAATAAATAAATCTCTTTCATTTTCTTGTTTGGTTGAAGACTGTGTTTTTGCATTATTAGCCAGGGAAAAGTCATTTATTTCATAAGTTTTTTCAGTTTACTTAGATCATAAATAGCTTGTAGTGAAGTGAACTTTCTTTTGAGTTTGTTGTCCAAAATCTTAGAAAATTAAGAAAAAAAATATTTTGAAAAGTTGTTGAAATTTTGCATTAAGTAAAAGTTTTTTGTTTTCATCTTTTTTATTCATTTTTTCTTTCGTCTTTTACACATCATCAATTTCAATTTCATACCCCTTGGCATAAGACAAAGCCATAAAATCAATGCTAAATCTAAAATTAATTAGACTTTTATGTTTGTAGGGTTAACCAACTAGTTCAGGATTAGGGCCTTGGATTAGATTGGAGAGGAAACTCTTCAAGGCCATTCAAAATCAAACATTGGAGTCTGAGTTAGGGAGTGTCTAAGTATAGTATCATGAAATATATACAGGACCCCCCTCTAACATAGGGGATAAACACGAGGTCACATGCGGAAAGGTAGCGGAGATAACCCCTCCAAAGTTGGACCAATCGTAGTGGAGAACACATATAGAGGGCTTGTTTTGGGATTTCGTCGTTTGCATCTGCCACGGGGATTCGTGTGTCTCGAATCCATTCAAGGTCCTCAATTGTCTTGCAGACCACTTGCTTTTAATACCCTTGACAAGTTTCAGTCTCGATACCCTGCTCATTGTGGTCTACCCGACTTTCGACTATACCCGCCTGGTGACTGTTCGCGCACTGGCAACCTAGTTGCCTACCTTTTTTAGGGACATACATAGGTGACTACGGGGGTATACCATGGTACCTAGAATAGACATCAGGCCATGCTTTGTAGAGTATACCCAGAGGGTTCTTCCGTGTTTGAGTTGCACTTGCATTGGTAAGTTTCTCTAGTTTTGGTTATTGTAACTGTTCTTCCAATTAATTTAGTGTTTGCCTATCTTATCTTCTAGGGACTTTTTTAGTGTGTGTTACTTTTGAACGTTTAGACTACCCTAGAGTGTCTTTGATCTTCTCACGTAGTGGAGGATCATGAGCTCCACCAGTCATGAAGGCTTCTAGGCCTGCCGCCGGTTACACTGGAGCCACCCCCGCCACCATTAAGGCGAAAGCTAGACCAACAAGGGTCTTTTGAAGTGACCAGGTTACAAGCAATTGTGCCTGACCAACATCCGAAGGAATCAAACATTTTGGAGCTTGAAACAAATTCTCTTGGCCTAGTTGAAACCCCAACCACTGATTTCTTGGCACCTTTCATCGTACCAATTCAATTTTACAAGTGCCAGACAGTGTTGCACACAGCAATGGAAATGAATGTTGTTACTCCTGGGAATTGTTCAATTTCCACTACGGTTGTCACCATAGGAGAGTTTTCACCTCCTAACCCACCATCACTAGTTCAAGCCACCATGGTCTTGACTGCCTCTACATCGCACAGTGGTCCGATCCCATCTTTGGTGGTGTCCACAACCCCTTTCGCACCAAATGCGAGAGGCCCTCCGTTCTCATACGAGATGCCTAGTTCGGGTACAAGTCATGTACTTTCCTACTCCACTTTATAGACTTCAGGTGTGGGGGAAGGGATCTCTAGAGCTCCTCTGCAAGGTCACATGGGGGGCACTCCTACCCCTTTTAATGCTTTCCCTTAAGGAGGAGGTCATATACCTCCTCCGTCCCCTTCACTCAGTGGCTCGAATCAACAATCCACCGGGCAACCTACATACCATAGTTTATTTGGAGTGGGGAGTCAAGGACCACCTTCTCATAATATGTCGGTAGGTTCGACACTATTTCTTTGGCTAGAACATTTGTTAACAGTGCCTTTTCGTTAGCCACCTTCCCGACTGGGGACAATCCTAGTTTTGGACAATCTATTCCTATGCAGGGTACTATTCCTACACAGGGGGAAAACCTAGGAACTTCTTCCACATCAGGGCCTTGGAATTCTTGGCATGGATCCGTTCCCTCATCCGAAATTCCAATCTGGGTTAATTCTTTCCACAATCAATGGAACCCCGTACAAACTACTATGCCTATCCCCATGGGACCGACATAGGGCAACCCTTCCCAGAGTCCTTCCAATATAATGCATGCCCAACCATCTATGTCCCATTTGGGAAATCAGCCGATGATGTCTCCACATATGCAAAATCCATACACTAGCTAGGGCCATGGTTTCTACTAGAATCCAGGCCAGTAGACAAACTTTTCCTGGGAGCCTGGTGCCAGTCAAACTCCAGGCCCCTTTTTCCCAGGTTATCACCAACAACCTAAACTACCCTTCCTAGCGACTTTACACTTGCTAGATTTGACAAGGTTGTTGAATGACCCTATTTGTCACAATCTGCGTTGGCCTCCTATGTCAACGAAGTTTCCTTTGGATATTCCAAAGTTCGAAGCCAAGCCTAACGAAGATCCAGGAGATCATGTAACTACATTCCATCTTTGGTGCTCATCTAACTCAGTGAAATATGATTCTGTATAGTTGTGATTGTTTCAATGTACTCTCATTAGGAGTGCCGCGAAATAATACATTGAGCTCGATCGCTCAATATACTCTTCCTTCGGTGAGATGGAAATGGCTTTCCTAAACCGTTTTCAGTTACCTGTGATATATGATGCTGGCACAGAGTTGCTGGTCAATTTTGAACAGATGACAATGGACCATATCTCTGATCACATCTGAGAATGGAGACGTCGAAAGAGTCTAATTAAGGTGCCAGTCCCACCCGCATTCCTGCTTGAGTGGTTCCTTAAGTCTTTGGTCCCGTAGTTATCCAAAGATGTCGCAAGGTCGGGAGTATTCTTTGAATAAGACACCATCATGAGAGCTCAACAATTTGAGCTCATATATTCTTAGTCCGGTTTATTATACAACATCTTGCTAGATGCGCCACGTTCAATACTGGATAAAACTAGACAGAGAGTTATACCACATGACGATGGTATTGTTGGTTTAGCACAAACAAAGCCTATTGAGCAATTGACGAAGCAGTTGCAGCAGTTATCTATACAACAAACAACAGCCAACTAAACTACTACTTTGGTTGCTCCCCCTACCAAAACGTCGGAGGTACACACAGTACAATCGACTAACCCAAAGGCCACCCAGTAGCCTGAAGGTAAGAAAAAATAATGAAAGAAGGGTGAGGGGGATAAAAAACCTACCGATAATGTTGGCAGGGACAACATTGAAAAACATAAGGTGAGGTATCCATGCAACTTGTGTGCGGAAGACCAACTGACCCATCTATGTCCTCAGCTTGCAGAAGCCCAAAAGTTTGTGATGCAACAATAGCCTACTGTGTTGACCAATCCCTTTCAACATGGGAAAAATCTAACCCAAGCCACTGCAAGCATGGAAGGGGGCATCCAAGACCCCTCTCTGCCTATGAACAACCCCACATTTGCAAATGTATATATGGTGAGGGGCGATGCTTTTATATCAACTAGAGTGCATGAATATAGTAAACCAAGCACTTCTGAGAAGGGTAAAGAAGCTGAACTCCCATCTCTTCCTCTATAGATTGAGAAGACATTGGGTGAAACAATGACATGCATTCCCAAAGGTGCATTTAAAAAAGCTTCTCATAACCCAAACTCAAGGGCCACCCAGAACTACTCTGTGGTGGAATATTTATCACAAACCCCTTGTGCGATGTTCGCTTTGGAGGTCCTCCAAAGCTACCCTTCTCAGAGGAAAGACTTGTTAACCGCTTTAGGATCTACCAAGACTTGTAATATAGGTACAATCATGTTGGATACAACTGACTTAAAACCTCTTCTACCTTACCACATAGCATTTCAGATAGTAGTGGCTTATCCCACGAAAACGTTTACTCAGAATATCTTTCGCACGGTGGTTGATGAGGGTGCCTCGACATGCGTTATGTTTTTGGCATGTTGGAAGGTCGTTGGCCAGCCTATTTTGTCTCTGTCACCTACTCTCCTCGCCGCTTTCGACGGTTGTTCATTCTGACCACATGGTATCATTCCTTCTTTCCCTGTGTAGTTAGGAGGGAAGACCATGTGTGTCGAAGTAGAGGTAGTCGATGCTCCCCTCGACTATAACCTCTTGTTAGGAAGGAGTTGGACTTATTCCATGCAAGCTGTGGTTGCTATAGTTTTTTGGTTCTTTTTGTTTCCACATGAGGGCCGAATAGTGACCATCGATCAATTGTCCTTCTCCAGACCTGACCCTGCATTGGGGGAATCCACAGTCCCAATGATTGATAATCCTCAACCAGGTGTCATCAACGTAGGGGTTGGTTTGTTCCCATCTTTGATGGGTACCTTCGATTACCTGCCCCCTCAAGGTGATATCAAGTTTATATCCAATCACCATAAGGTTGATATTTTTCAAGTTTCATCATTCTGCATGACTTACTTCAATGATCCATGGATACTTCCTTCCCCATAGGCCATGATATATGGGACAGGGCACCCGGGCATGTCCATGCCCTTGTCTGCAAATGAAGTAGCATACTCTTTAGTCCAGCAAAATTCATCCCACACTGATTCATCTCTGGCACAAGAGTTAGATCCACTTCTAGAGCCTGTTTGGGCTCAAGGTTCTCTCTCTCACACCAATTCATTGGACTTAGTATTTCCCTCTCATGAAGAAATAATTGAAGCAATAACTAGTCTGTATAAACCCTGGGAATATCTTCATCACAGATCATACTTCCTCCCAGAGTTAAACCAAATTGAAGCGGGAGAATTCACCGTGACTATGACGGGAGATCGGTCTTGTCCTATTAATCCCTTAGCTAGACATGAGGTTTATGATGAGGGTAATATGGAAACTATTTCTGAAACCTTACCGATCAATATCTCTCGAAACCCTGGCATCGTAGAGAATGTCTTCGTCAGAGTGGACTTCTCCCCCGAAGAGATTCAAATATACACAAATATTTTCAAAGAATTCCACGACGTTTTTTCCTGGTCTTATGAGGAAATTCCAGGTATCAATCCAAAAATAGTTGAACATAAAATCACACCGTATCCTGATGCCAAGCCTTTTCAGCAGAAGCTTCGTCTAGTTAATCCTAAGAAAATAGAAGCCATTAAGGTTGAGGTTGAGAAATTGCCAAGATCTGGGTTTATCTATCCTATCCATTTGACCCAATGGGTGTCAAATCCTGTTTCGGTCAATAAAAAACAAGGCATGATTCGTGTATGTACCGACTTCCATGATTTGAACAAGGCATGTCCCAAAGATAATTTTCCCACACCTTTCATCGACCAGATCATTGATGAATGTGTGGGTTGAGAAGCCTTTTATTTCATGGATAGTTTTTGGGGATATAATCAAATCCAAATCAAACTCGAAGACCAACACAAAATGGCATTCATCTGCCCATGGGGTACATTCGCATATCGTAAAATGCCTTTTTATCTCAAAAATGTTGGAGCCACCTTTCGGCGGGCTATGTCTTTTTCTTTCCATGACCTCAAGCATATAGTCGAGGCCTATCTAGATGATTTAGCATCATGATCTCGCAAGAGAACGAATTATCCCACACACCTCCGACTTATCCTCGAACATTGTCGCTACTTTCCGATTCGCCTGAATTCAAGCAAGTGCATCTTCTGCATAACGTCAGGACAATTGTTAAGTTTCATAGTGTCAACAATAGGGATCATGGTCGATCCTCCCAAGGTTGAGGCAATAATTTAGTTTCCCCCCCATGCACAATCCTTCAACTTCAGAGTCTACAAGGAAAGGAGAACTTTTTACGATGCTTCATCGACAACTATGCCGAGATCATTAAGGGATTTATGCGCTTACTGAAGAAAGATGTTCCCTTTTACTGGGACGATGTGTCTCAACACTCTTTTGACACATTGAAACATGCCCTCGCAACTGCCCCTCTACTCTGGCCACCTAACTATAACAAATATTTCTTATTATATATAGTTGCAGCAGAGTCAACCATTAGCATGGTTTTAGTCTAGGAAGATGACTTGTTCTCAGAATACATGATCTATTACCTGAGCTGAGGCCTCGTAGGACCGGAACTAAATTATTCTCACATTGAAAAACTTGCATTGGCAGTAGTTCATGATAATCAATGGTTCTGTCATTATGTTCGTGAATCCATTCCAGTACATGTTGACACGATGGGTAATAGGTAGAAAAATCAGTATATGGATAGTCATCCTCCAGGAATTTAACTTAGACTTCATTTCAGCAAAGTCCAAAAAGTCACTGGTCTTTGCAAAACTTATTTCGGAACTTCTGGTTGAATCAAATGATTCTATGTCTGAAGAATCACCTATCCAGGGAGATATGTTTTTGATCACATCTTTGGATCCCTGGTACAAAGATATACTTATCTATCTCCAGACTTTGAAATTCCCCACCTATGATTCTCGTGATGAGCGTCATTGTATACGCCATCAGGCTAAGTATTATCTCATAATCGATGATACATTGTATCAGAGAGGTGTGTACTGCATCCTACACCGATGTCTCACTCATGAGGAAGAAGTTATCGTGCTTAACGATTGCCATACTGGAGCTTGTAGTGGTCATTTGTCTGGGTTGGCAATAGCCCAAAAGATTCTATGAGAAGGTTACTTCTGGCCAAAACTTATCAAATATTGTATCGAATCGGTCAAGAAGTGCCATCCATGCCAAATCTTCTCTTAGAAGATGAGGGCACATCTCGCTCCCATGTTTCTTGTCATCACAGTTGGTCCCTTCACCAAGTGGGGGATTGATTACACTACTTGCAACCCTCCTTCAGCAAGGGGCCACCACTATATCATCGTAGTTGAAGACTACTTCACAAAGTGGGTCGAAGCTATGCCAATGTTTAAAGATGGTGGAGAAACTGCAACTCTCTTTTTATTCAATCAGACAATAGAAAGGTTCGACGTCTCGAGGGAGATTGTCACTGACCATGGAAATCAATTTCAGAATCAAATGATGACTGAGTTAACATCAAAGATTGGGTTATGGCAAGAACATTCATCACCCTACTACCCCCAAGAAAATGGGCAGGTGGAAGTTGTAAACAAAACTCTTAAGACCATTCTACAATGAACTATCAACTCAGCCAAGTCAAATTGGCATTTGATGTTATACTTGGCATTATGGGCTTACTGAACATCTGTTAAGACTACAACTGGTTTCTCACCTTTTCAACTTGTTTATGGGTTGGAGGCAGTCTTTCCCATCGAATGTCAGATACCATCTCTAAAGTTGGCAGTACAATTATTGCCAAACGCTTCTCCACTTGAGGAACAGTTAGTATACCTTGAATAGCTCAATGAGTAGCGTCATGATATGCCCCTGGCCAACGAGGCTCACAAACATAAGGTCAAGTGTCAATATGATAGGTTCATTCGTCCTCAGATTTTCTCTGAAGGCGACCTTGTCCTGGTCTATGACCAAGATAAGGACCCCCTGGGGGCAGGAAAATTCAAACCCATGTGGTTTGGACCTTTCATCATAAAAGAGGTTTTAAAAAAGGGCACTTATCGTCTAGTTGATTTTGAAGGGAATGCTTTGGCGGAGCCTAGAAATGGGCTCTACCTCAAGAAGTATTACTCATAGGCAGGTCACTGTGGGTCACTTTTTGTAACATGTGTATAGTCTTTGTACTATTACTTTTTTATTTTCTTTTAGTATTATGGATGTGTCATTGATACTATCTTTCGTCACTATGGCAGATGTCAAGTGATTCTGAGGTGTTCATTGGGTATGCAGATGGTGCTAGTTGGCACACTCGAAGGCTTGCCTTCGCAGCTTGGGTAATATTTACACCTCAAGGCTAGTTATTATCTTCCGGAGGTATATGCTTAGGTGACACCACAAATAATGTTGTCGAGTATAGTGCAGTTATTAAGTTTCTTTGTGATGCTTTCTCATTGGATATCTCTCATCCCCAGGTCTATATTGATGCTCAACTGGTTGTGTCTCAGTTAAATAGAGGGTACCGGGTTCATGATCCAACTTTACACCGACAATTCCTTAGGGTAAGTCTCTTAGAACGAAACTTTGACTATATTACATATTTTCATGTTCCTAGGAGATTAAACCAAGTTACTGATACTCTAGCTAATCAAATTTTAAATTGGCATCTTTCACACATATGAAAGAAAATTAACATAAGCATGTAAATATGTTGTTTGTACACATGATCCATAAGACACAAAAGACCAAAAAACCATATATAATATCATAAAGTAACCAGAGTACATAGATGGATGCAAGCTCCTCAAAAATAGGACCGATAATGAGTCACAGGGCTTATGCCCTCAAAAAATATATACAAGTAGTGCTCGTGGAACGTCAAAATGCCTAGCTAAAGTTAGGGCCTATGGGACCTGTTATAGTGGTCCACAACATTGGCTGAACGCCAAAACAACTGGACCCATGTCCGTGGTGCCCCCACTACATGAGGCTACATAGATGGTGGAAGCTCCTCAATCTCTGCCATCGGGACCATGCGAGTGAGTGTAGTAAAGTTACACTCAACCCATCTCAGTACCCTCTTATCCTCCCTATATAGAATATCTCCTCCTACTGCTGGTCCCCCTGCGGCGGCAGGTGCGGCCCCTAACCGAGGATGATGCTTGTTCCTCGCATAGTCAGCGGGTCGCACTGGTCCCACATCTGCACATAATGAACCCATATCCGTCAAATACTCTGGCATAACAAAAAAAATGATATATATAACAAAAAACATAAAAATTACATATACAACAAAAAAAACTACAAAGGTGGAGACTTACGCATCTCCCCTTGCTCCTCACTAGGAGGTACTGGTATCTTCGGGTCTCTCGAAAAATAAATCCTGACATAGGGGTAGTCCTCTATAATCGGGATTTGTCCTAAAAGCCATGCAAAAAATTCATCATCAAAGGACTCATTGGTCCTTCCACCACCTTATCACAGTAGTAGTACTTCCCATATACACACAACAGGAAGAGAGGCCTGATTTCCTCATACCACTACTCGAGGACTAAAACTCGGAACTCTCTCAAAAAAGAATGAACACAGAATGGTCCCGAACCTGAAGTTCCAATGTGTCTGCAAATGGAAATATGTCAATTGCCTCTTCATACACTCAAGCAAAGTGGTACTCCAATAAAAAACTTGTGCATTTAAGCATTGGATTGCACAGTTCATTTGTGCACGGGACGCCTGATGTAGAGCCGCAGAACCAGTAATTCGCCCAATAAGCAATACTATCGCCTATAGCGATAAGTTCGTGATCTTGCTTATAGGAAAAACTTGATTAACCTACACTACATCGATGTAGCCACAGCATTGGGGTCTTCCCTAACCAACTCATTTACCTCTTCATACTCTCTTTCTCTCTAATGGACATACATCCTGCAAAACACCAAGGTTCAGGAGAGTTAACCCTTGCTTTTTATGCCTTTTTCAATCCATAAGGGGGTCCATGTGTGCTGTAATGGTGACAATCACGTGTACATAAAGGCAGAGTTTACTTTGCTCGAATGTACACGTGGCCTGTCGGAAGACAACTCACGTGGACCTAGGCCGACTTTTTAAAGGTCGATGCCCCCCTAAAAAATGAAACCCAATGCACAAATAAAGACACAAAATGCAAGAAAAGGGAGTTTGTACTTACTTGGTCTAGAAAGAAGTTCATTTCATCCACTATAGCTCTTGGAATCACCGCTTTTGAAAAAGGGGGGTCTTTTGGCTCCAGAGTCAATTTCCAAATTAGCAATGGTGATAATGAGTTGCCAACTTCTATTTATAGACTTTTTGGCCTCTTTTTGTCACTTTTTTGGCCTCCCTTATCATTTTCTTTATACCAAAAACCATTTAGAGTGATTCAGGAGTTGCATAGGAGGGATTTGATTGGGTATTGGAACAATTTTTTTGAGTTTTGAGTATTTTTTTACGGTTTGTGGAAAAATTTTCCGACGCTCAACTTGAACATATAGGTTAGTTTTCTACCCTAATTTGTGTATCTCGTTGTATTTTTCCTTTGCCATAGGATCGATCCCATCAGGTTGTGACATAGAACCATCATATTTACTTTAGAAGTGTCACAACTTGGTGGTAGAGATTACCGGAAAATGGATGCCCTAGGTAGATCCTGGTTGCATTGTGGTATTCATGTTGTCTCTAAAACATTGTAGGCTCAGGAGTCCTTGTAGTTTTTCCTGAATATGAGTTTGAGCCTCATTTGCATGATTCTTCTTTGCTCTTGAACTCACCCTCAGGACTCCCAAAAAATAATGGGTCTTCTTTTAATCCCTTTTCAAACCCTCTAAATATGAAAAGATTGTCGAGCAATCTTGTGGCCTTTCACGCTCGTTAAACTGAAATTTGAAGTCATGTCTATCTGGGGGTAGTTTACCCCTTTCTCGGTCTAGACGGTCAACTGTACGAACAAAGGTATACTCTATGGAACTTCAATTCTTTAGAAGAGTACTCTCATGTATAATTTTATCCCTTTTTCGGGCCTGAGGGACTAAACTTACGAAGAAGGAACCCCCATGAAGTCCATAGTTAAGCTCTTTTCAGACTCTCTAAAATTGAAAAGATCGCAGAGTGACCTTATTCTTTCACACTCGTTAAATTTGTCCAAAAGAACATTCCTGACGGAGTCCATAGTTAAGCTTTTTTCAGACTCCTTAAAAATGAAAAAATGGTCGAGTGATCTTGTCCTTATCACACTCGTTAAAATGGTTTTGAATAGACGTCTTGTCGATGCTAATTTATCCCTTTTTCGAACTGACTAGACTATCTTCGAAAAAAGGTACCCTAATGGAGTCTCCTTTTATGTTTTTTTAGACTCTTTAAATATGAAAATCCATCGAGATAACCTTCTCTGGGCTCGTTAAACTTGCATCAAAGGACGTTACCATTGTGTGTTTTGTTAATCGCGTTTGCATATCTTATATGCCAGCCTTGTAACAATTTGCTTCTGCATTTTAGCACCCTTGGCCCCAGGAGGATTTTTCCCGAGTATCATTATTTTGAACATCAGTCTTGTCCTATTTCCTTGAAATTGTATGTTTGCAACACTCGTTTCTCCATTGTAACGTAAAATTCCTTTATTCTTTTTCCAAAATTATTGAAAAAGACAAAAAAATCAAATATACCCCAAAAAGAGAAAGGGAAAAGTATTTTCTTTATTGGAAGCATAATGAGTCTCCCTTGGATAAAGCACATCTGTCCATTTATTTTTTAAGCTTTGGGATGTAGTATGACCTTAGGAAGTTGTTCTCGCTACATAGAGTTGTGTCCTCCTCCATTTGGTTATTCTTCCAAACATATGGAGAGTTTGTGTTGCCTCCTACTTCATAAACTTATGATTAATTCCATGATGACTGAGTCTCATCATTTTCCATGCTATTGTCCAAGGGAATTTTCTACCAAGCCTGAGTCGGCCCCTCTGTAATTTGTCTCCTACCCTCATACCTAGCCATCTTGAATGTCCAATCATGTCTTTGCTCGAAATCAATGAAGTCTTCAGTCTGATCATCAAGATTATCTAGTCCATGACCAAGGAGCCGTCGAAGACCTCTGGGTAGTGAATTCATACACTCATATTACACTCCTACCTTGAGTTTTGAATATTTTGAAGTTGTTGCTCGAGCTCTGAAGATCTCATCTCTAGCCATCAGGCCGTATCAGCTTCTAGAAGATGGATACTCTATATATATATATATATCTTTTTGATTTCGAGATATAGCTCCACTGTGTATTGTTCATGGCTACACTTTATATAGTTATTTGACATGGATATACAGTGTATTTGATTGGTAGCCATGATTCTATTTTTATCTCAAGCATGGGTATTCCCACCTCAGTGAGACATTTGTTATTTTTCAGACAGCGCCTCCCGGTTCCTGATCCTTGGACTCAATTGTTTGGCACTTCAATAAAGTTGGTAATGTATTTCGGCCATCAGATGCTCTTTTGACCTCACACATTAGGGGGCATGTGTTATAACCCTAAATTGCACCATACATGCTTACCTGGCATCAGGCCATCTCAGATCAATTCTTTGCCAAAGCACTACTGAACAACTCTTTAAAAAACCTCTTTTATAAGGGCCCACATTCCCTACTCCATTACTACATGCATGTACACACTAGCTGACCTAAAATAGCCTGTGTGGATCGACAAAAGCATGGAAAAAGGAAAGTTACCAAAAAAACACAGAGCTTTGAGTGAGTTAACTGAAACTCCCAACCATGCATGGCCAAGGGTTTGTCCAAATACCTAGCTTCTTCTAACCTATAAAAGAAGGGCTAGGGGTCCCATTTGGAAGAGAAAAAATATAGCAAAGAAACTCTGCCCATTTGGAAATTCCCATTTTCCAAACCCTTTATCCATCCTTGTGCCGGAAGAGATACAAAGAAAAGAAGTTGGAGGACAGTTGAAGAGGATCCCAAGATTAGTTTTGCGGAGTGGTGGTCGGTCTCGACTTTCGTAATCTGACTCATTCAAAGTAATAAAGAAAATTCTTTTCCCGTACCAATTCATGAGTTATTCATAATTTGTTAAGTACATGTTTGAATCTCTGACCCAATAGTCTATAGGTAAGATGCATGTGTAGTTGTTGCTTGTCGTGTATGCAGGTTAGCGTTGGAAAGGAGAACTGCAAACAAGTGATCAAGTGCGACAAGGGATCGACATCGAACGTCTGGAACAAGTTAGGTTGATCTGGCCATGTATTTACTAAAAAGAAATGGGATTTAAGTCTGGGGACGAAGGTAGAAAGTAGATTTTCTCTAGGACATATCTACATGCAAAGTATAACCCTATTTGCTAGTCCATAAGGATATTTCCCTCACAACAGGCCCACGATGCCCTTGACAAAGGAAAATCCACTGTTGCCCCTTCCTCACCCTCCAATAAGCATGATAAATCTGTGTCTTCTCGGATGCATTTGAGGGATGAATGTTCTCACGTGATCAAAAATATTAGTCTTAAAGGCTCAGTACATCCAAAGGAAAATTCAGAGAGATCGAGGGGTGACAACAACAACAAGGGAAAGATTACATCTCAGAGTGAAAAATATGGTTTTTGAGTTTTATTTTTATTATTGTTGATGGTAGTTGACTTTAGAGGTTTTGGATAGCATGTTTTATTTTTGTATATATGAGTAATGCATTTCTGAAAATAATGTCAAATATAAATAAGATAAGTTGTCAAATATGCATGTGATGATGGGAGTCACAAGGAGAGATATTCTTGTTTAATTGACTAGTTATGTTATAATTGTT
>JZKD02S2108335.1:239569-267196 GCA_000966675.3 Picea glauca
TAGGGTATGTTGCCATGGATAAAGCGATCAATCCACTGAAAAAAATGAATAATCCGTTAGCACAGATCTGGAGAAGTGATAAGCATACACACAGACCCAATACGTTCCCTTCAGCCATTGAAAAGATCTGAAAAATGATATCTGGAACACGAGCTAGATCTCTATAATGGCTCATTTTCTGAAGAAACCGCCTAAGAAGAAGGTAAAGGGGATAAAAATGGTTCTAGGTTTTCAACGGTTTGAGCTAATTCAAATCCATTTGCCCAGAATCTCTCATGCAAAAACGTGACTCTGGGAGAAATTACGGGGCAAACTTCTCTGGCAAAATGAAACCACAACTGACTCTGAACACCTTGGAGGTTTAGTTCACCCTTCGACAGCCAGGAGATGACACACAATGATCCAGGCTAAGGGACAAGGGTTTGAACATATTAGGCTAAGAGATTTTCCCAAAAATCAACAAAGATAACCCTGGTAAGGAGGTAGACATTGATGCAAAGTGTGCGAGGGGGTTGGAGGTTATCTCTGGCCAGGCATGATAGTTATTGCCAATATTACCACCGCCAATTTCATATCTATTCAACCCATCATAGAATAGTTCGACCATTATTGTGAATTAGTCGACCAATGAAACCAATGGTGAGTTATAAACCAACGCGCATAATCAATATTACACCATAGTTTTAAGCCATATATCATTTAATCATAACACCCATGTATCTTATGAAACCAAAGGTTAAATGAATACAAATCCAAATGTATTGCAAACTCAATGAAACCAAGCCACATAATAAATCAAAGCATGAGTAATGAGTACAGATCGAAAGATTTGCCAACTAGGTAGTGATAAGTGAGATGTAAGCGCAAAGGGCATATCAATTAGAAGGATGACAACGGTTCAAACAATGATTCTAATGTGACTTTAAAGGACTAAGTTTTCATGCTTACAGTCATGAAAACAAAACGAAGATGGGTGTGCGAAAAGGCGCAAAGAATAAAAGCGTCATTCATTCGAAAATTGCGACGAAAAATCAATGTTTGTGAAACGTTGGTGTAGGAAGCTTATGAGACAATGAAAAATGTGAATTGGCTGCCAATAGAACAGTGAGCAAGTTAATGCACAAAATCATTTGAATTGTACACAATAGTTGTTTTTCTGGTCACAATGGTCATTTGGTTGGTGTTATTTCCTTTTACGGAATGGTTTTATGGATTATTGAATTAGTTTTATGAACATTATCCACTCTCTTTCCCTATCATTATCTCATTTTTCTCTAATTACAACCCCATCGCCTTCCCACATTCATTTTTCACTCCTTTTTCTAAAATTTAATTACAGTCAAGAAGAATTATGTATTGAAGAAGTTTGAAGTCACATTTTCTTGATTGGATCACAATGATATTTTCTTTGGTTTGGATTACAGTTGATTGTTGTTGTCTTTGAGAAGTAACCATGTTTCTTTCCGCCCCTCATTTTATCATTTTTCTCTCAATACAAACCCCTCGTATATCCCAAAACCTTTTGTTCACCCCCTGCTCATCGACAACGGTTAAAAATTTTGTATGGATTGGATTGCATGAGTCAAATATGTTATTGAGCCAAAATCTATTTCATATTTTTAAAGAGTTGTCATGTATGGTTGTTAAAAGGACTATTTTCTAATCAATCATGCATGCAGGAATGGTTTTTTTCAGTCGAGGTAGCCATGGCATAGGCTACCAAGGGAGAGGTAATTGGAAAAGAGGCCCAAGAAGGCCAAGATTCTCCATACACTTTGATACTGACTCACAAGAACTAGTTCGGCTATTTTAGACTGGGTTTTTTAATTGGATTTGACAAGGAGTGGTCCACCCAAGGCCTGAAAAGCCTCCCTTCCAAGTTCCACAAGCCCCTCGTATTCTGGTTCCCCCTCGTGTCTCATTGCAACTCGAGGTTCCCAAAAATGATGGATGGAAAGAGATTGTCCACCCGACAGTCTCCCAACATCGTGGCTGGCCCAATTTATCCTTACCTTCTCCCCCACCTAACAATAATATTGTCCAAGGTGCACCTATCCACTCACCATCTCAGTCCTCTCATGCTAGCAAAAGGATGAAAACTAAGGCCCACGATGCCCTTGATAAAGGAAAATCCACGGACGCCCCTTCCTCACCCTCCAATGGCTCTTATAAATCCATTTTGTTTCGGATGCATTTGAGGGATGATTGTTCTCATGTGATCAACAATATTAGGACTAAAGGCTCAACACAACCAAAGGAAAATTCAGAGAGATCAAGGGGTGACAACATCAACAAGGGAATTATTGCATCTCAAAGTGGAAAATATGGTTTTTGAGTTTTATTTTTATTATTGTTGATGACAGTTGACTTCAGAGGTTTTGGAGAGCTTGTTTTATTTTTGGATATATGAGTAATTCATTTTTGAAAATAATGTCAAATATCAATAAGATAAGTTTTCAAATATGCATGTGATGATGGGATTCACAAGGAGAGATATTCTTGTTTAATTGACTAGTTATGTTATAATTGTTAAGAGATAAATGGGAGTCACAAGGGGTCCCACCTATAAGTTATTATTTAATAATAGTCCTTATTTTGATTTATTACTTACCCCCCCAACTAAAAATTTGGTTGAGTTTTTAGTTAACTTAACTAATGAGGTAGTTCAACTACTTAAACCAACTCTAATTTTCTTAAAGGCAAAAGGAAAGGGAGGAACAAGAGGAGGGTAGAAGGAGAAGCATACTAAGGTTTGATCTTTGAGTTTATTCTGAGATAGTTCAGTTTTCATTCATTCCTTAATTTATCACAAGCCTCATTTTGTTTTATGATAGCAGGGCCTTATTGTAGACAACAAGATTCATGGTTGAATTACATCATTCAGAAACTTGTTTTTTAGAGGTGTTGATCTATCTTTGATAGTCTGTGTAGACTTGTCTGTTTGTGAATTAGTTTTCGTGACTGACAAAGGCTATTGTGCATAGTCAAGTGGGAAACAATTTGTGGCAAGCTGATCCAGCTTTTACAGTTTAGTTTTTTTATTTTCTATCAGAGGTCCTTTTGTATGTTCCATCGGGGATGTCTAAGTTTGACTTTGGTCCAAAGTTTCAGCACCAAATTTTGTAAAGAGAATGAATCTTTGGTGAATTGGAATGAAATAAAGGATTTCTTTATGTCCCATCTGTCTTTATTATCACCTTCGTGTCTTTACTTCTATCTCTATATTTATTTCAACAAGTGTTATATTCATAAATTCATATAAGAAATGAATTTTCCAGCAAGATTTTATTTATAAAAGGACTAGCCTAAGCACATGTAATAAATACTTTTGAGATATTATATTAATTGTGATGTCTATAAACATAGGGTGATATTCCCGTCTATTTTTCTTTAGCCAAGAAAAATATGAAAATGATTGAGTAAGATCATTTCATATCTTTTCCTCAATAGGCACTCCAGAGATTTGGCTCTGGAGGTTTTTGCAACCCCAACCTTCCAATTCCCCAAAGTGACAAATTGGAAAAATTACAAAGTGGGGTGGATCTATGGTCCATGGCTCCTCAACAACCAACGAATGAGATTTATTACAGAACTATGGGCTTCAAGAGTTCCAGACTATGAGTACTCTTGAACCATCTAGAGTGACCAGTCTCTGGACTTCTTCATATGGAACCATGTGTCTTCTGCGATCAACGGTCTAGATGGACTCCAACCTTAGGGCCTCCAGAAGTCTCCGACCTTAATTGCTTATTCCTTGGGATCTTCCGTAGTGTCAAATATTTAGACTATCGCATCTGTTGGCGAGTGTCCTCTGCGATCAATGGTATATATGGAATCCGACCTTCGGGCCTTTAGGAGTCCTCCCACTTTAGAAACCCTCGACCAAGTTTCTTTGGAGTGCCAATCCTTCAGACTTTAGGATTTGGTGCCATGCGTCCACTGGGGCCCACAGTTTCCATGCTTGAATTAATAAATACTGAAATGTCACATCAACTTTATACTTTTAAAATTGCGGGGACATGGGTCAGTGGGTTTTGGAGTAACCCACAGATCATTCCACAATCATCCCCATGCTGACATGTACCCCTTATGGGAAACATTGGTTTGGATTGTGGGACCTCCTTATCTCACGCACAACTTCGGTCTTTGCAATACCTCTTGGCTGTCAATCTTGATAGATCATTATCAAAGTTAATGCGGGCTCAATCTATATATCTTCTTTGCCAATTTTAAGTTCCTTGTGCCACCACCAGGAGTACCACGTGGCAGGACACGTGAAGTGGACACGTGTCTTAATTAGGAGGGTGACACATGTCACATTTGAACCTACACTAATTGTCTTCGAAGGTGCATAAGCCACTAACACATAAAAACATTCTATGTGTGCACGTCATCTTGGGTGATGTTAGCAGGCCACGTCACTCCGAGACTTCAAGACTTCAAGACTCTATTACTTTGAAGGATTTTTATGTTGAATACCACACCACCCCCAGATTGCCTAAGTTTTGAACATGCTTAATATTGCAACATGTTTCCTTGAACATTAATGGTTTAGATTAACTCTGGATTTACGGACTTCAAGGATCTGTTTCCTCATGGAATCTTGAGGACTTGTTCCTTCAGGAGTGTCAAACCTCTAAACCAGTGTTCGATCTAGGGCTCACATTCACTCACTTGCTCATATGAAAGATGGGATCATCTCTTCACCATTGTTCCCTTCCTCCCTCTCTTGGATTGATCGAACGAGTATGATCTATCTTCGACCAAATCCAAAGATAAAGAACTTATCCCCTTGATCCACTCTGAGACTTCAAATATTAACCACCGTGCTCCTCTTTTGAGATCTAATGGTTGTGAAGGGTCATCCTTCTCCCAAAAATATCCCATGGCCCCAAATTAAACTTGATGGGCTAATAACATGGTTGTGGTGGATTCTTGTCTCTACAAATTTTCTTGAACCGCTATACCTCATGAGCTTCTGCACTCAACCAAGGTGTTCCATCGATGCTCTCTTGGCCCTTAGAAACACTCTGAAATTTGAATTTTTTCCCTCTCGATAACCATTCCCACTGAAAATTTGTTTCAATAACCACTTATATGACCCAATTCAAGCTCACTGCCGAAAATTGGGCTCTGATACCACTTTTCTACCATTATTGAACCCTCTGTCACCATGAACCTTTGTAACTACATGCTCTAGTATTTTGTTGATCTTGTAACCTACCTTAAACAAGTTTTGTTGTTACCTTCACCTATGTCCATAACCAAGTGTTGGCACAGGGGAAGACCCAGGGTTCAACGCTACAAGAGCGCACCAACAAAACCCTAACTACCATCCCTTTCGAAAACACCTGCGAAGCAGATGAAGTCTCACCTAAGGTAGAGGCAAGGGTGGTTTTAGGACCCAAGTTTCTACAACCTTATCTAGGACACAGATCTATGATTATAAAACTTAGTAAATCACTTAGCACCATTATTTCTTTAGCATGCAATCATTATCTACTTCGTTGATAAAACAGAGCCTCACGGTACTCATAGTAATCTACCATATATGATCACTTAGAATAAGTAAAATAGGTCGGACATAACTGATCAAGCACTGCGCATATTAATGTATATTAGATCTAACATTCCATACATCATTAGCACTGAGCATAAGAAGATCTATCTATTCATCTCAAAGCACTAAGAAAATAAGACATAAACACATTTAAACAAGCACCAAGCAAGAAAACACAATGATTACATGGTTCACCCCTCTCTTGGGGCTACGTCCATCAAATATTCTTCTTTATTATCTTCAATCAGTCATCTACATGCATGATACCATACGAACCCCACTCTGCATAGGATAGGAGATCTGCGCACACCTCGCCAGATCCTCCTTCCCCGATTTAGGTTACAACACAAAAGATTCTACTCAATCTCTTACAATCACTTGCACTTAGCCTTGCAAGTCTCACACAACATGCACAAAACATATACAACTATTACCTGCACTTGGCACTTAGCTCATTGACTCTTTCCTACATCACATAGGTATCTATTTATACATTACAAAATAGGCTTTAACATGGGTAAACCCATGGGCTGACATCCCTTTCTTGTTACATATTCCCAACAACCCAAAAAGAGGCCCAAAAGTGGGCCACGATGCCATGATATCTGCTTCATCTTGCACTCCTCCTTCGATAGGCTATCGAAGTCTCAAAATAGGTCAACATGACCAAAAAACTCCCAAAACTTAGTCAAGAGCCAACAGGCCCCCAACACTCACCCGTGACATGTCTCGAGTCACTCTGATCGGACCAATTCTGCCTCGAATGCCTCGATCTTGGCTTAAGCTGATTCAACTTGTTGTTTTTTTGTAGCCTCTTGCTCGGTGAACTCCTGGATCAGTGCATCATTCATAGGTCCTTCCAAGCACTGCTTTGCTGAGAGGATGACCTGTTCAAGATTTTCTCCTTGGCTTTCGACCTCTATAAATAATAGGCATGCCTGATCTTGCACATGTTGAAGTTGTTGAGTGACTTCCATCACTTTAATTTGAAGCATATGAACCCGCTGTTGAGTTGTGCATTGTTCATGCGATCTCTTCATCCTGTCTACATATGACAGGGCGTTTAGTTGTACCTATAGTGTATCCACATGTTGTTTTTCTTCTTGGATATGCGACTCAAGCGTCTACAATCATAGATTCTATGTAAGGTTTTCATATGTCTGGACACTCTGATTACTTAGATTCTTGCACTCCAAGGCAAGATATTTTAATCTGCCAACTGTGTTGCGAGCAGTTGCTTCTCACTGGTCTCTTATCTCCTGAGGGGTTTCGGGTATAGCATGGAGTTCTAGATATTCAATGCGCTGATGGAGCTTTTGGATTAACTCTTCTAATTATGCCACCTGATGTAGAACTTGGTCCTCGGTCTGGACATCAATGATTGTCACAGAGCGAAGTGCTCTGTTGACCCTTTCCTTAACTTCAAGTTGCTCAGCGAGAAATTGTTCCTTGCTTTGTTGTAGCTCTTCTTTGTCTTCATCAAACATCTCTTTCATAGTAAGATTCTCTTGTTCAGTATTACTGCGTTATTCTAACAGATCTCCCTATGCTTGCCCCAGAGCCTGGGTGGCTTGTGTTGTTTCCTCCTGTGTTCGTCTAAGGCGAGCTTCGACCATATCAACAATCAAGTGGAGTTGAGCTGGCTCATCTCCCATTTCTAGTGTTCCTTCAATCATGGGAGCAGTGCATGCTGTGCGGTTGGACTATGGTGCCTACTGCACTTCTTGAAATTCAACCTTGATCTGACTAAACATCTCCTCCTTCTTGGCTTCCTGCTTCTCTGCTATATCCAGTGAAGCATTGTTCAGTGTAGGGACGATGAATTCAAAGACATATGAACCATTTTTTGGCACAAGAGTAGACACAGGGTTCAACACTACAAGAGAAAACCAACAAAACCCTAACTACCAAACCTTTCAGCAACACCTGCGAAGCAAATGAAGTCTCACCCGAGGTAGAGGTAGGGGTGGTTGCAGGACCCAAGTGTCTTCAACCTTAGCTGGGACATAGATATGTGATTATAAAACTTAGCAAATCACTTAGAACCATTAGTTATTTAACATGAAACAATTATCTACTTCACTGATAAAACAGAGCCTCGCAGTACTCACAGTAATATACCATATATGAGAACTTAGCATAAGTAAAATAGTTTGGACGTAACTAATCAAGTACTGAGCATATTCATGTATATTAGATCTAACATCCCATACATCATTAGCACTAAGAATAATCACATCTATCTAATCATCTCAAATAACTAAGAAAAGAAGACATACACACATTCAGACAAGCGCCAAGTAAGATAACACAATGATTACGTGGTTCATTGTTCTCCTGGGGCTACATCCACCAACTCTTCTTCTTTATTATCTTCAATCAGTCATCTACATGCACAGAGACATACGAACCCCACTCTGCATAGGACAAGACATCTACGCACACCTCGTCAGATCCTCCTTCCTCGAGTTAGGTTACAACACAAAATCTTCTACTCAATCTCTTACAGTCACTTGCATTTAGCCTTGCAATTCTCACACAACATGCACAAAGCATATACAACTATTACTTGCACTTGGCACTTATCTCATCGACCCTTTCCTACATCACCTAAGTATCTATTTATACATTACAAAATAGGCCTAAACATGGGTAAACCCATGGGTCGACATCCCTTTCCCATTACATATTCCCAACAACCCAAAAAGAGGCTCAAAAGGGGGCCGAGATCCCATGATCTCCACTTCATCTTACGCTCCTCCTTCGACAGGATGTCGAAGTCCCAAAATAGGTCAACATGAACAAGAAACTCCCAAAACTTGGTCAAGGGCCAACACTGAGTTTTTTTTGTTGTGACACCTTACTGGATTGGCTTAGAAGCTGGAATGAAGAGGTGGGTTGTCAAGCCTGTGGATGGAAGACGCATGTTGTCAGGCTTGTGAGCTACTCTCTCTAGGTGAGAAAGTTTGTTTTGATTGAAGAATCAGTTTGGAAATCCTATGACCAACTCTCTTCAGGTGAGAGAGGTTGTTGGGGAAGTTATTTCTCTTGGATGGAACCCAACAACAGCTATAGCCCTCTATGAATTCCTGATCCAACCTGTTTCTAAATCCCTGGAAGGGAAGTGGAGAAGACGATGTAATGTTGGATAGTGAAGGTGATACTTTCTAGGGTGGGACAATCATGTGGAGAATGAGAGGCTCTGATCTATGTGTGTAAGTTGGCTACTTGGAGGAAGTCCTTGCTGTTGACTGTGCAGTTTCCTGTTGTCCCTACCTAGCCTAGGAATCCCTTTTCCTAGGTGGATTTTAGTGCCAACTCGGGGGTGAAATTTTTTTGAGTGTGATGAGCAATGTGGTATATGGCTGGGAGGTTCGTGGAAGGTCTGCATGCAGTTGGTGTACTTCAATTAAAATATAAGTACCATTTCCATGTTTGGTTACATGTTGTGTATTTATATATGTTGTTATGTTTATGGGTTTTTCCTGTGAATATTGCATGTATGATTTTACTATTATTTTCACATTATGTTGTGTGATATAAGAATGTAAATAATCTGTTAAATTTATATACATTATGTCTTCCACAAATTTTAACTAAGACATAGTCTAGCAGGCCTCTAAGGCTACAATTTACAAGAGAACGGTTCCAGAGCTTGAACAGAGCAAAGTTTTGGTAGCGTGTTCTGGCCTGGGTGGCTAGGGAAATTAAAAAAATCACTACAATCTTGGTAGGGTCCACTAGTAATCCCTACTTACATACCATATGGACCAAAAAAATTCCAAAAGGTAGGAAGAAAACACATTTCTTCAAATTCAATGAAATCTAACATTGTCTAAACCTATCCAACATTAACATGAGTAATTCTATCTGATATTTCAATAGAGTAAACAAAATCTAGTCATCTAAGTACACTTCAAGGAACTTATTAATAATTTCCTTAAAATATGCGACAACTAATCTTGAAAAAACTACAGGTGCATTCTTCAGTGCAAAAGGCACTACTATGTAGTGATAGCTTCCCCACTCCATTGCAAATGTAGTCTTATTTATGTCTTCCTACACAATATTTATCTAGTGATATCCTGAAAATCCATCTGTAAAAGAATATGCCTCCTACCCTCTTACATTCTCTATCACTTCTTCTGTAAAAGGTGTTGGAAATGGATCATGTAGACACACATCATTTGGCTTCCTTAGGTCTACACAAATCCTAATTCCCCATCTTTTCATATTTTGTACTACCATTGGACTTATCCATTATGATTCCACCACTGGTTCAACAATTCATGTATCATCCCCAACATCCAACTGGGCTATGCCACATAAATATTTTTGAACTGTATACAAAATTAAAACGTATACACACATAAATTATTGTGGAAATTTATATAAAAACTTTAAACATAAAAATGCATTCTTCAAATGCACAGATTCATACAGAATAATAATAAAATTACACATGCAGCACACACAGAAAAAACCCATAAAAATAAACGCATAAATAATAATGAAACATGTAATTTAACACACAATTGACACTTATCATTGTAAAATTATCACCAACTGCGTGCAGACCTTCCATGAACCTCCAAGCCTTAGACCACATTTCTAATCACTCTTAGCAGTGGGTCACCCTCGAGTTGGGACTAAACTCCACTCGGGTAAAGGGATTCCTAACCATGATAATGTATCTCATACAATAGGAAAAACTTCGTCATAGGTGCCAAATCAAACTAACAACCTACATTCACTCATTCCCCACATGCCTGTCCCACCCCAAGAAGTGTGCCCCTTCTCTATTCAACAGTCCTTTGGTTGCCCCACTTCCTTTATGAGGCTTCAACAAAAGGTCAGATAGGAAGTCTCAGATCCCTGTAGCTACAGTTTGGCACCTTCGTGAAATCAATTCCCAACAATTCTCTCACCTAGAGAGAAATTTATCACTGGCCTAACAATCTTCCTCTTCAATATCCCACGGGCCTAATAACCTGCTTCTTCAGTCTATATCCTAAGATAACCAAGTACATATATAGGTACGGGTATGGGTACAGGTACAGACATAGGAAGGTAACGATATAGGTACAATTAAAGGAAGGTACATATATAGGTACAAGTACATGAAGTCATGGAGGACAACTAAATGAGTGAGTGAGTCATGATGGAATGATAGAAAAATGAACTAAGTCCAAGCTATATGTATCCATGTTCCCAACTTGACACTTGTCATGTTGAGAGCTACTTTGGTCTACTTGTCCTCATCCTTAGAACTTAGGATAAAATAATTATCCATACTTTATACTTTAAGGCATATTAATATAATATTCCTTTTTAGATTAAGGTACCTATATTATCCCCTTATCCTTAACGTTTATCCCCCCCAGTTTCCATAACTAGTGGATTTTAGTCCCTCATTATCTTTTATCGTGGTCTGTCTACACGCAACAATGTATTATACTAATGAGAAGACATATACAAAAATAGGCTAGGTCACCTTTAGAATCTAGGATCTCTGGCCTAATTCAATGCATAAGTCCTAGCTTATAATAACTGGCTCACTAGCCTATAAAACACAACATATACACAAAAGGCTCTTTGGCGTCAAAATTGCGCGCACTTAAGTTTCTTGCGTGTGGTATCCTGTAATGTGCACACTTCATCATTTTAGTGTGTAGTACATGTGCGCACTATACAATGGAAGGTGCAGACAAAATGATATAAAAAAACTCACCAACATAAGTACATTTGCATTTACAATTTGGGGTTAACTCTAGGGGTATTAAAATCCCCTCCCCTTATTTATGCAATTTCCTCCGTGCATTATATATCATTTACCATTCAAATTATTTAAAAATATCCAAGATTTAGCTATTGGAAGCTTGATATCCATCTAGTGCTCTACTTTCTAGCACCAATTCCGGTATTCATACTATAGCTGGAAGTCAATTTCTCTATTCCATAGAGATACTTCTGGAAATAATTCAGCTCACTGTTCCATTTGACACACCCTCTTTATGGAAGATACCATGTTATAAGCATCCTTGGTTTGCCTCCTCCTTGTTGCACTCACCCTTTCAGGATTAGGAATCCCTTCACTGCTACACATTCCTTCAACGATCCATCTTGCCAAGGATTTCACACACAAGGAGAGCGCTAACCCATTACCAGAACCACACCAAAGTTCTACAATTATAGGGCTTTAGTGTCCTCAACAATAGTTATTTTTTCCCTCCATTCCAACTTTAATAAATATTATCTCATCTGCATCACACACATATAGTTATCATGAGATACCATTATAAAAATTCCATTTTAGAAATCAAATTAATTTCATAAGGAATTCAAATTTTCCCAAAATATGAAATTTTGTTTCATAATTTTTTTATTTATTGTTGTTTCAATAATAGGATGAAATCTTCCTTCTTTATTTCAGCAAGCACCACGTTGAATACCATTTTTCCTACGATGATTCTATCTTGCATTCAACCAACAAATTGTCACTATTTCATGTACATCAAATTTTAATTGCAATATGTACAAAAGCCTTATGCAATGATCTTAGAATTTCCTAAACCTAGCAATCCATTCACAATTAACAAAAAATTTATTAGATTAAATGACTCATCATTATATGCATATGCATGTTATCAATTAATAATAGTAAGTTCATTATTTCAATTTTTTGAACACAAAATTTTTTGTAATCATTATTCATGTGACTATCGAACTTGCAAATTTCTTGTTGCAATGTCTAACAATTCCTAAAATGTTGTCATATCCATGAGTTAGCAATAGTTATGTCATTAGTCTAATTATTTCCATTCGAAAACATATATACATGCACTCACAAAATGCATTCAACAAATGCATTTAAGTATACAATTTTATCATGTATGAGTGCAACTCTGCCACTTACTCGACATGAGTGCAACTCTCAATCCATATCTATTCAATGCACCTTTTCATTGATTTTCAAAATGATATTTATCTAATCCATGTATCTCACCATTCATACATTGGAAATATGGCCAATGTCTTGACACATTCTCCACACACTTCCCATTCTCTTATTGATTCTTTGGATGCCTTCCTTTTCGACCCGAACACTACACCAAGAATATAATTTTGTGGTGTGCATTAGTGTTAGGAAAAAGGTTGCAGTCCAAGTTTTACTTAAAGGTATAAATCTCATTGAGTATTTTTGTGGTACGTAACCTTTCTATATCCAACCTTGTCCTGGTCTCATACATGACTAGCTTTTATTGGCATCATTCCTATAACAAGTTCTTATCTTTTATTTATTTGGTTCTTACCTCATAACCAAATTAACATGAAATGATACCATGTCAGTGTGTGCATTCAAAATATAAAAATATTTGATAACTATAACATGCCCCTAGCCTTTACCACACCTAGTGGTAACTTATTCATGTCAATGCACTTAAACAATACAATACTGCATATTATAAAAATTAAATTTGGGGAAATTCTTACCTGAATTTCCCTTTGGAAATTATGCAACATAATTTCAAAAGAGAAATACTTACCTTCATAGATTCCATTAAAAAAATTTAATGCTACCTAATTAGTTGATGACAGTAGAATCTCTCATGCCTCTTTATCAGTCTTATAATCAACATTCCAACTTTTTGTTGCTTCCTTCCACATGCAACAACATTATCAACAACACTTGCAAACATGCAAGCATTCTCACTTTATGTTTGTTCCAACAAGACATAACATACTTGCTGCTACAGTAATTACAACAAACATGTTCTCCATGTATCACTTTTCCTTGTTTATCCCAGAAGTCTTCAATTCTTCTCGTTTCATGAATCTTCATGTGCTCTTCACTGTAACCATTGTGCATGATTATTTCTGACCTAATCACTTTCTATACAAATCACTGTGGGTTTCCTTTTATTTTCCATCCAAATACTAAACTGATATTAACCTTCATCTTTTATTTATTTCCTGGATCCATCTATCCCAACTCATACTTGGATGAATTATAACTCCAACCATGTTGCCTAATACACTTTGGATCTTCAACATCCATTTAATTTTTGGACTGAACTACTTCATCTCTTCCTTGACTTAATACTCTAGTATTTGAGTTTTATTCCACTCTTCTCTTCACCTTTCCAACTAGCCTCAAACTTCGCTTGCATAGCCAATCTCTAGCATACTGTAAGGATGCACATATGCCTCCTTCTCTATCTGCATATATTTAATTAAAAGTACTTAATACTACTTTTAATTTACCATCATAATTTGAAGTGATACTTCCACCCCCTAGAAATGTCACTCATGGATCTATGCCACTTGATATGGATTCTTCTCAGGCACCATCTCTTTTGCATTCAAAACCATGCATATAACCATTTTCTTCATCATGGTTCCTTACCGACTCTCTACAGAGATTCATTTAATATTTAATTCTTTCTTGGCTTTGACATCTCAATGATATTGTGGAAATATCTTCAATACCTTTGGAATTCATCAACAATCCTATATTTTTCTTGATTTCCCTCCTAGAGTGTTGTCCTGCATTCCCATTAGCTTGATATCTACCTCAATATTTCTTCTTCCATAATCCTAGGATGTTCATGGAATTGCAACTACATATTATCTTTATATTAATTTTCTTCATTCCACTATTATTTGGATCCCTTTGATCCAAATACTACATGACCCAATTATATTTCTAGTGATGTTTTATGAGTAACCTTGGATAGTTAACACCAACTTACTTCTTGATGTACTTGATTTATCCCTTCCTTATCTGATCATATCAGCACTTGGATTTTCTTGATGACTATTACTTTATCCTGTCTTGACCAATATGATTTCAAACTGACTCGAATAATCCCCTTCCATCATGCCATATTGATGCACTTATGTCTCAACTGACACTCCTTACTATTGTGCACCTTCCTTTCTTTACCCTTGAAGTGATGCCCTTCATACCATGCTCCACTATGCACTCTGATAACCATAAGGGAAGCATTACTCTATAATTGCATAACTCATCCCTAGATATGATTCAGTCTTCATCCATATATGCATTAATCCTCTTTCATTATCTGATTCCTATCATTCTGATAGTCAATTACTTTTATAATAGTTCTGACTCTAATGTATTGCTTAATATGTATATTGATTTCTTTGGGAGTGAATGTACTTTCACTAATTTATCTATTCCTTTTCCCCGATTCCATTGAGTACTTGACTAAAATGAGTGGATTTCCTGTAATGGCTTCCCAAGTCTTTATGGGTACACCCAGATTCATACCTTAACATTATTTTTTTTTAGTCTTGGATTTTGATCATCTTATGAAATATTTTTCTCATACCACTCTTTCCCTACATACCTCTACTTATAATTAACTAAATTCCAACCTTCTCACCTCTTAAGAACTAAAAATTTTTAACTCTGCAAAAATGTGCAACCAACAAAATTTGTTGGGCTAAATAATTTAACAAATTTATGAAATTATGTACAATTATGTTCCATTAATGCATCATAATTCTTTCTTTTGATATCTTGTGAAACTTAACTTCCCAAATCAATTTTATGGGTGGATAACTAGACTCCTCTATCAAATACCTTTCTAATGACTACTCCCTTGCTCAATTCTAAGTCTTGAGCAGAAATTTATGGTCATTTGAACATTGTCCATTAATTTCTCCTATTCACACTTCAACTTGGTGCCAATCTGCACTGTAATTATGCATTTTTGCACCTACTCTATTGGGGGTTTTGTAAGAGATCAATTTTTTTTTCATATACATATTTTGGATAGTCTATCCAAAATACTGCTCCTACACCTCAATCTGAACCCAGAGAATAAAGTTATGGCCCTTCAGAGTTAGTTGGGTCTTAAAATTTATCCTCCACTGTTTGTCCTGTAACTTCCTCATAAAAGATCTGTTTGATGAGTGGTTTAGACCATTAGGAAAATATCTTCGATCTCTTTCATTTGAGCTCTAGAGATAGAGTGTCCCTTCATACAATCTGTTCTTAGTGTTTTTGAGTAGCTAAAAATGTTATTTAGGGCCTCAAAAACGCGCTGCAAAAAGATGACCTTCAAACAATATAAAATGTCATAGAAATTCACTAGTTTTATGCTATTGTACACCATCCAAATGACTTCGTGTGCACAATTTTCAAAATGTACACCCATATTTAGCATGTGCAACAACAACATAAGGTAATGCATGCTTCACACACCTATAACAAATGTGGATCACTTCTTTGTCGCGTCAATATCTGGTGCGTACTACTTTTGTGTCGCATGCCAATATCTACTACACACAATTTTGGTTCATGCACTAATACATGTTGTTCACAATTTTTGTGTCATGTGCTAATATTCCACACACATCACTTTATGTGTTGCACCGTGCCAAATTTTAGTACACTCCCACCACACAACAGTACTTAGCACGTACCATTAATTAAACTGTCGCGCGATAGGAATATATCCACATTGCGCCCACACCAAAAAAATTCCTCTACACTCTTCCAATACTGCACACACCACATGTGCCAATAATTTTTGTACGCACAATGATTCCCCACCGTGCAGTATTAAATTTAGTGCACACATTGGCACACCGTTATCTTTTGCGCATTACCACTCTGCACCGCACAACACCAAATTTAAGTGCACACACCCACACACCAATATTTTTTGTGCATTACCACTCTGCACCACGCAATGCCAAATTTAAGTGCTCACACCTTCATGCCAATATATTCCGTGCATTACCACTCTACACTGTGCAGTGCCAAATTTAACTGCACACACCTGCACGATATTGTTTTCCGTGCATTATCACTCTGCACCGCACAGTGCCAAACTTTAGCATGTGCAGCTACTCACCCCTGTTTTCCATACATCACCAACTTTTCTCTATGCAACATGCATTTTTAGTGGGCACACCTGCATACATTCATTTTTATGCACATCAATTCCTCTTGAATTTCGCTACAGAAATTGGGGATTTTGCCTAACTTTTTCCCAATTTTCACCGTAGACATTCTACAACTATGAAATTTGTTCAATTTAACCCTGATAACACCAATTCAACCTCTGCAATAACAAATTGATGTTGGTTGACATTCCTGGAACAAATGTTTCCCAAACTCAATTCACGAATTGAGAATTTTAATCAACTATTCTCGCTCGATCTGTCATGGCTTCCCTGTAACTTCAAACTCGACCAATTCCAGGTCTGAATTTTCTATAACATATAAAAATTAAGAATATCTTACTAATTGGCCAAATTTCTCAATTTTCCCATGAATTTAACAGCAAAAATTGGGCCTTTTCCCAATTCTACTCAATTGCTTCTATTTTTACCATGGATGCTATTTGGCCACTTTGAATTCAATTATCTGTGAAATTTCACTTCATTGCTTGGCACATCTAGGATCAGTGTTGAAAACTAGAGCTCTGATACCATATTGTAGAATCCCCAACATCCAAGTTGGTTATGCCACATAACAATTTTCAAACTGTATACAAAATTAAAACATATACACACAAAAATTATTGTGGAACTTTATATATATAAGTTTAAATAGACAAATACATTCTGCAAATGAATAGATTCATATAGAATAATAATAAAAATACACATGCATCACACACAGGAAAAACCCATAAAAATAAACTCATAAATAATAATGCAACATGTAATTTAACACACAATTGACACTTATCTTGGTAAAAATATCACCAATTCTGTGTAGACCTTCCACGAACATCACAAATTTATACCACGTTTCTCATCACTCTCGGCAATGGGTCACCCTTGATCTGGGAATAAACTCCACCTGGGTAATGGGATTCCTAACCATGTCGATGTATCTTAGACAATAGGAAATACTATGTCATAGGTGCCAACTCAAACTAAAAACCTACACTCCCTCATTCCCCACATGCATGTCCCACCCCAGGAAGTGTGCCCCTTCTCTTCTCAACAGTCCTTTGGCTTCCCCACTTCCTTTTTGGGGCTTCAACAACATGCCAGATAGGAAGTCTCAGAGCCTTGTAGTTGTAGTTTAGCACCTTCGGGAAATCAATTCCCATCAATTCTCTCACCTAGAGAGAAATTTCTCACAGGCCTAACAACCCACCTCTTCAATATCCCATGGGCCTGACAACCTACTTCTTCAGTCCATCTTCTAAGATAACCAGGTATGGTTATGGGTACAGGTACAGTCACAAGAAGGTACCAATATAGGTACAGTTATAGGAAGGTATATATATAGGTACAAGTACAAGAAGGTACAAAGTACATCTGAATGAGCGAGTGAGTCATGATGGAATGATAGAAAAATGAACTAAGTCCAAGCTATATGTATGCATGTTCCCAACTTGACACTTGTCATGTTGAGAGATAATTTGGTCCACTTGTCCCCATCCTTAGAACTTATGATAAAATAATAATCCATAATTTATACTTTAAGGAATATTAATATAATATTCCTTTTTGGCTTAAGCTTCCTAGCTTAGCCCCTTATCCTTAACTTTTACCCACCCCCCTTTCCCTAACTAGTGGAGTTTACTCCCTCATTCTATTTTATAATGGTCAGTATACACACATCGATGTATTATATTAATGATAAGACATATACAAAAATAGGCTTACCCACCTTTAACATCTAGGATCTTCAACCTAATTCAATGCATAATCCTCCTAGTTTATAATAACTGGCTCACCATCCTATCAAATGCAACATATACAAAAAAGGCTCTTTGGCCTCAAAATCGCACGCAATTAAGTTTGTTGCACACGATATCCTATAATGTGCCCACTTCATCAATTTAGTGCACAGTACATGTGCACACTATACCATGGAAGGTGCACAGAAAATGATATAAAACAACTCACCAACTTAAGTACATTTTTGTTTACAATTTGGGGTTTAGCCTAGGGGTATTACAATTCATGTTTCTAAGATTTTGTCTATATCTGCCTTTACCTTCCCTGTATTCTTCAGATTCGGTCTATAGGGTATCTATCATACTATCTTAGCATCAGGTTTCAAATGGATATTCATTTATCCTCGCTCACCGGAAATCCCTTTGATTTATGAGACTGTAGTTGGGAATAGATCCTAATATACACATAGCAAATCTACAATCTTCTCCACAATTTCATCATTTCAGTAATAACCTATCTGTGCAAACTTTGGATTTTCATTTGTCCCAATATTTACCTTCCATGTCTTTATTGGTTGTGTGTATGCAGTAGATTCAAGCTATTTCCCTTCTACTGTGTGTTCCCTCTTGGTTTCAGGTACTTGTATTTTCCTTGGATCTTCCTCCACTTGTTATTTTTTTTCAAAATTATAACATTCTTGTAATTCATGGATAGTCATAGAATATCTATGCGCACTACACACGGTTACTACCTTTATTAATCATTATTCTGAAAAACTTTTGTTTATGATGACCTGTAAGGTTGCATATACTAATGGAGATTCATGCTCAAATGTAAATGTTACCTTCAACCTTTGAGTTAGCTCATCTGAATTTGTTGTTTCTCTGCACATTTCTGGTTCCAAGTAATAGTTATTAGGAATTGTATCCAGTGTATGTATAAACCTATGCATCCATTCCTTCTTCGGTATCGATCCAAATATGCTTCCACTACGCAATATGATCTATTGGGTCACTTACTCTTGTATATTTCTATGAAATAATCTCAACCTTGGTACCAAATATTACCTACATTAGTTTTTTACACTGCAACCAGTCTTCCATTCCCTCTTTATTTTCATCCCACCATCTAGTAGGAGTGGCCTTCGAGACAACATCTAATGCCAAAAATATTTGTCATTCGGGTATCCGTAACTCAAATTCCTTTACAAAATATCTTATATAAGTCAATCCATCATACCTAGGTGGATCACATAACTTTGTTCCAATCCAGTCCAATGATCGAGTTATATGTGCATATCATCTAGTTGATACTTCATGCATCCTCTACTGCCAATGTTCTAGACCTTCCTCTGAATATGAAACATACGAGTTAATGCTTCTCCAACTTAGTGCGCCATCTACAATGGGTTTAGCATAGTCATCCATTCTTGCATTTATATTATACATGTAGTCAATTTTGTTCCACTTGATAGGTTCTATGTACCTCTTTCCTTCTATTGGATCCAATTTCATGGTAACTTTTAAGTCTCCTACCTCAAATATCATCTTCCTCATCTTCAGATTAATAATTTCTTGATTCTCAAAGGCCCATTCTAACCCTATTATTTTTGGATATGGTTTACTATCATCCATGATTTCAATGACTTTGAAGTATGTTTTGTTTCACACCCCATCGATATTCATAGGTATCCATGTCAATCAACCAATTGGTACTATCTTGTGTTGGTTTTCCAACCTTAAATCAATAGGGGACCTTATTAACTCGTGTTTCCCCATCATTTCCCATGTTTTCCTTGTATACACATTTACGCCAGACCCCAAGTCTAAAATGACATTATCCACATCATATTCCCCAATCTATTCACTTAATATGAACTCTCCATTGGTCCTCTTTTTTCCCTATACCTGATTCACTACCCTCCGTGTGGTAGGAATTTCCCTTTCTTGTGTGAAATGATCAATCATTTCACATATTTCATTCAGTGTAGTTTCTTCTTTTATCAATTCTAAACAACTTCTCATAAACTCTCTTAGATCACTTACCCTCTCAACTAGATTTTCTGGTATAGTACGATCACAGACTAGAGGCATGTCGACCACTGAAGGTGCAGATGATGTTGATGCTACCCAATCCAGTCCTAGTATTTTTTTTCTTGTCCTATGATATGTGTCATTTTATTTTTGAGGGTCAAATGTCAGCATAGGTCCTACACATTTCCTCACACATTGCTCAACCTGCCTCCCTCCATTCATCACATCATCCGTTATTCTAGCTCATATGCACATGACATTTGTTATTCTAGGTCCTTCATTGTGTTCCTCGACTGATATCTTTGTATGTTATGATTATAGTTAAGATTCTAAGTCCCTCTTCTCTGCCACTTCACAAGTAGTTGGGGACAGTATTTTGTTGCATGATCCATTTCTCTATAATATGTTTAGGTTGTAGAAGGATTTGGGAAGTTCCAAGATAAATGTCTGAATTGATTACAATTGTAACATATTATTGGTCCTCTACCTCTGCGAAAATTTTCTCTGCCTCGAACTCTTCCAAATCCTCCTTAGTTTCTTGGATTAAATCCTCTCTCATTATTATACTATGGACCACCTCCTTATATCTTGGAATTTTCCTCTCGAATTCTATACATAGCTAAAGTGCACTCTCTCATCAAATCGAATGCATGTCAATCCTTTTCTTCGTGCTTGACTAACCTGCAAAAGTTACAAAATGAGTTTCTTTCCATACTTTGGTATTTCTATAGTAATGTACAACCATGTGAATGGTTTCCCCATTTCATACATATTTCATAGTACCCTAATCCCGGTAATGGATTTAGTGCTCCATTCTTCAAATATTACTCAAAAGAAGGGCATTCATCCTTATGGTGGCCTTTTTTCTTACACTTGGTACACCAGACTTTTTCCCGCTTCTCCTTCCCTTTTTTAAGTTTTTCCAATTGAATTTCCAATGTAGCTAACTGTGTCTCAACTTGATCCATCCTCCCACCATCTCCTATAGGATATGCTTCCAGCTTCATTCCAATCTCCAAAGCTTCAGGGTGCGACATAATATTATGTTGAATCAACGAATGATGAATGTGTGGTAGTAGTCCTTGAATAAACCATTCTTGGTTCTATTGGTCAATGATATAGAATTTCAATCTACCCATCAAATCCTTAAATATTTGATCATAGTCCAAAATTGACTCATTCTGCACTTGTTTGATTTCCTTCAATTCTGTGATGTATTGCAACTTACACTTTGGCTTATTGAACTCTTTCAACAATGCTTGTGTAATTTATACTAATGTCCTTTCTTGTCCTATAGGTGTGGTACTTTTCAGTTTCATATACCATAATAATTCACAGCCTCTAAATACTTTTTCCAACTGTACAATCTTTAAAGCCTCATCCTAGACATTCTTCACAGTCCAAATTGTTTCACATACAAATAGATGTTGTTCTAGGTCCTCCGACCCAACTCCATGGAACTTAGATTCTCAGTGTGTTGTCTAACCTTTCCATGTTGTTTTGTGTAGTACCTCCCCTTTGTGATGTTGGTTGAATCTGATTCGATGCACTTCCTCCACTACTCTGGCTACTGTTATTCTATCTTCCGACACTAACTATAAGTTCTTTTGACAAATCCTAAAATGTTACTTTCGATTTGGGTGATGTACATGGGGTCATGGAATCAACATAGGATCTATTCGAAGTAGGAATTAATGGCTCGTCTATTATACGAATGAGATGATAATTCCCTTCCTCTCCTTCTATTTGTGGTATTTTTATGATATGGACTATTGCACAAGGTTATCTCCTCTCAAAATCACTACACGACTCCACTTTCTCAGCCATGGTATTCAACCTCTTGTACCTTCTTCCACTACATAGTACTCCAAACTTGTCTTCCTCTTTTGATACACCTTCTTTGTTTCTCTCCATCCTTATTCCCTCCCTTCCTTCTTCATTTATTCCTTCATTCTTTCATACCTTCATACTATCCCCTTGATCATCCACCAGTTCCCCTATGTGCATGAAGACACTTAGGAACCAGACTCCCTTGTCATAACACACTTTTTGCACAACAACATATTTATCCAAGTATCCAATGCTTTCATAAAAATTACACGTGGACCCTTAAATAAATCCCTCTCTACAACACTATATAACTGAGTACAATCTACTGCAAATTCTGTAATATAACGCCCCATTATGTTTTTCAAATAGAAATCAACTACATGAGAAGTCTTATTACTTACAATACATTCTAGCATTCTCCACTAATATTTCTAACAATTCAGTCAAAATAATCGAAAATTTTCCAAATAAACTCTCATGAAGATCTGTGTACACATACCTTTGCATCCATTGTTCATCACTCATATGAGGGTTTCTATTATCATTCCACAAAAATTATCATTCCTTCCTTTCTATCCATTTGGTGATATGTTTCTTAGTTGACCTCCAAAACATTCCCTCAATCACAGATTCTAGGTCATGACAATGAAAGCATTCATTGGCAGACAGTTGTAATATCCTAGGTTCATCTTACTCTACCAACAAACCATGTATACACTGACCCTTTCAGCATCACCTACATACAAGTGAAGTCTCACCCGAGGCATCTCTTGGGGTTGTAGGAACCAAGTTTCTTCAGGGATGAGTGGATGAGAGACTATCATCATATTCATTCCTACTTATCTACCATGAGCACAATATTCTATGCCTCTTTTCCCTTGATGAATTAGTAAACGTTATTTATGCAACACCATTGTGACGCATATTGCAACATAAACTATTCATTGTAGCATTCATCATTACTGTGCATCAATAATATAATAAATAGATCTAGATCTAGTTATGCATAAATAGAACATTCATGAACAATTGCATAAAAATACATCCAGACACAAAATTTAGCGTGGTTCATCCAACTCTTGGGATACATCCACATGAATGGCTTCTTTATTATTCTTCGTGCAATTATCTTAGGCTTTCACACTATGCTTATAATAGATATATCATGATATCCTTCCCCATCCTACCTAGCTTCTCTGCAGTGCAAGACTCTCTCTTCAAAACCCTCCCTAAACCTTCAGAGATAGAATATCTCTCATTCTCAATCTATCCTCTCAGACTCAATCTATCATCAACACAACTTCATCCCCATCTTTTCTCAGAAAAAATATATTCTTTCTGACTTATTACATATTTATACATAGAATTTAGGGATCAAAACCCTACTTGCTTATCCCAAAACCCTATGAAAATTCATGATGACTCATTACAACTCATGAAAACTCAATTTTTGGGTGTCCTTTTCCTACCTTTTCACATGCATGCTTCGTTTCCATTCCTGACTATTGTTCTTCATGCTTTTGCGTGTCTATCTTCTTTTGCATACCTAACTATTTTCCTTCTTTCTTTTGTAGACACCCTCAAAAATTATTTCTTTGAGCTTCCTGTCCAACAACTATACAATAAATACTCCACCATATTGAGCTTAATACTATGTCACTTCCCAGAAAAATTTATGGTACCTCCTTTTGCAATCATTACTTGAAACTATGGTGATGGATATACAAATCGGTTGAGATCTTTTGCTAATTTGCAATTGATGAAGTTATGGGTACTACTAGAATCAATCAACACTATTCATATTTTAGTTTTGGTAAATTTTTCTATCTTGAGGGTTTGTGGAATAGTGATACTGGCCAATGCATGATAAGATATCGTTGGAGTAGTCTCTTCTAGTTCTAGATATTGTGATGGTTCTAATTTTTTATAATGTTCCTCCTCATTGTCTATGTAGAATATTTTATTCTCACTCCATTTATACCCCTTACTGTACTTATTGTCACAATTGAAAAATAGTCCCTTTTCTCTTCTTTCATCCATTTTCCGATGTGTCGATATTGTCGTTTTAGGAGAGGTAACATCGTGCTCTCTATAGTTTTTAGTGGCCACCCTTCTAGCATCCATATTTTTGTTTTCCAGTTTCCTTATCATACTAAATTATTTCTCTAGGGATTTAGGTTTGAAGATATGTGCATCATGTTGAATGTTCTCCTTTAAGGTACCCATAAGGAGATCTAACAAATTTTTCTAAGGAATGTTCTTTACCTTGAGACAAATCTTTTGGAATTGTTGAATGTGTTATGTAACTAGGCCTTTTGTCGAATAATTATCAATTGACTAAATAATGTATTGATTTTAATATCCCCATAATGTGGTATCAATTCATCCATAAAAATAGCCCAAGAGACAATATAATTCTTTTTTCTTTCACAAAGACATTGATACAAAACTAATTGATCATTTTCTAAATGCAAGGATGTCATAGGTTCCTTTTGTAGTCTTGGTGTTTGGTGTAGATCAAAGAATTGGTCCATCTGGAATATCCATGTTATAGGATATTTACCATCAAACTTACTCATATCAATATTTGGAATGAATTAGTTCCTTGGTGCTACATATAAACCTTGATGAGGTGGATATTTAAGTAATGAATGACAATTACTTTGAGATTTAGTATTTGTGGTCTCAAAGTGTGGTAAAATAATTCCCATATGTGATGAGTCTGAGCAATGTTTTTCTCCTTATTTTCATTTTTTTCTTTCATTTTGATGGATCCTTTAGGGATTCTCTCATATAGAGTCTACAATATCATGGAATACATGGAAGTTTGAAATTCTAACATCTTCTTTTCCATCTTTCCAATTTGGTAAAAAAATTCATCTTTTTCTTCGAGTCATGGTTGAGCTCTCTATAGGTGTAGTTGGTGAAGTGAATTTTAGAGGAGCCTTTGGAACCATGTGAGAAAACAAAAATTCTCCTCTTTTTCCTCTTTAGCACAAATTTTGATCTACCAGAAATAGATCTTGCAATAAAATGTTATGCCAATTGTAAGTTACGTACCTTTCAAACCCATAATTTCGAGTCTGTACTCCTAGATGGCATTCCTTCTGACGTGTTTCTAAAATTTAGGCCCTCCTGAGTTTGAAATTTTGTCTTGTATTACTCAAATACATCCTCTCTGCAATCCCATAGGTTTGACCAAAATTTTATGTGATGAGTGAAAAAATATGATAACTTTCCCAAACCTTACTAATTTTTGAAATTTTCTAGAGAGAGAACTTGTACAAAATGTCAAGCGTCCAATATTTAATACATGATTATGAAATTTGTACTAGAAAGAACAAGGACTATTATATTTCAAATGAAACTAGTTTCACTAAATATGGATCCTTGGTGAAGAAGATATCAATATTTTACCCGAAACACCTATGTTAATGGGCCAAAATGACTTGTTCAATCAGATAAGGGAAAATTCCCAATGGAAGGTCCCAATGAGACCCACTCTCATTCAGGGTAACGTTTCCCACGATTTTATGGGAAAAACTAATAGAATTATCAAGAAATGAGACCCACAAGAAATGAAATCGAGCCAGAAATAGCTCAACAGAAAGCTAAGACAGAGGAGAGGAAGTCACATTGATCACTTAGAATTAAAATAATGAAAAGGGGAAAGACAGTGAAATACCCCCCAAAGAGTTATAACTAATTCTAAGTCTAAACTAACTAAAATATAAGTAATATAATCTAAACTAGTTCTAACCTATCCCAAGAGAAAAACTAATAGAATGAGTATATAGAAAGATAACCAGAAATAACCAGAAATAATTCATGTATTCTGATGGTAAATGAAAGTAATAATTGTACATATGTAAAAAAAAATAGTTTCACAATGCATTTATAACATCATTTATGTACCCATGAAGAAACATGTGACAGCTTGATTAAACAACATAGAATGCAAAAAAAAAAGAAACATACAACATAATCTTATCTACTCAAGAAAAAATTAATGCATCAAGAGTAGTCTCTACTAGATCCATCAAAGCCACCTATTTCTGAAATTCCTCCTACTATTTATTCCTTATAAGTAATAGTACTATGCTTTGTCACAAAGGGACAAAGTCATATTTCTCTTCTATGAGTTCTCTTTTATAAGACAAGAGAAAGACTCTTGAGTTCCTCTCACTGTTCGTTTCTTTTCTCCCCCCAATTTATTTTCTTTTAAATTTCAAAAATATGGATGTGGGAGTTACAAATGGATTATGAAGAGACACTTGGGTGGTTACTTTTGTCTTGTGGAAGTTTACAAATGATATTTGTTGAAAAAAATCATTGGCTCTTCCCATTGACGTTATCTTCTATTTCTCGGAAGTCTATTTTTGGGTGTTTATGGCTTCGACCTGTAGAATGTGATCAATGTGACTTCCTCTCCTCTGTCTTAGCTTTCCGTTGAGCTATTTCGGGCTTGATTTCATTTCTTGTGGCTTAAAATATGGCGATTTGAAGTCATCATACCTGATTTTTCATTTGATTTCAGGTTCCTCCTGTGTTTTTCATTTTGGGCCATTTTTGGGTTCCATATGCTAAAAATACATATTCTAGACTTTTATTCATTCTTATATCTTTCCATCTAGCCCCCTTGTGCCTGATTTCATTGCTCGTAGCTCCAGATATGGCTTCCTAAAGTTGGTATGGCCAATTCCCCCCCCCTCCCCACCAATCCATGGGTGTCTATTTTCTGGATTTTATATCATCTTCTGTCAACATTATGTCCTAGATACCTGTACCCCTATATTCCTTTCTCTGATACCTTTCCAATGAGGTATCACGAGCCTCATTCTGACACTTGTAGTAAAAGCTATGGTTGTTTGAAATTGACTCAGCAACCATTGATTTAGCCTACGGGTGAATCTGGACCATTGATCTTTTTCCTGAAAAATACATCCCACACACATGAAAGAGTTAAATGATTAGTTGTTTAAAAGGTTCATCCCTTGTGGATAATGTGAATAGAACCTCAACGGTCACAGGACTTGCCTCTTGTAGAACGATTTTTTTCAATTTTCCCTTTTTTTAAAATCAAGAAACTAATAAAAAATGAAAATATTATACACAAAAAAAAATAGATTTTTTTTTTGTCTAATTTACCCCTAATCAATTAAAAATAATATAAAACATATGTTTTTAACCATTAGGCCACCTCATATTCCTTGTTCATATTGTTTGCGTAAAACTATACATCCATGAATAACTACAAATGAAATTAAATAAAAAATTAAAATGAATAAATAAAATTAATAATTAATAAACAATAAACAATAAATAAAATTAATAAATAATAAAATAAAATAAACAAAATAAAATAATAGTCCAGAAAGGAGGGGCTGACTCCACACTCCGACCACATTGTTGCGACAACTCCGACGGATTCAGAGTGGGGAGAGTGAAGGATAAGGGTGAAATCCGACCATGGGGGTAATATTTTATTATTATAACTTTATTTTATTTTTTATTTATTTTTTAATT
>JZKD02S2108335.1:281560-311549 GCA_000966675.3 Picea glauca
TACATTTGCTTCCTGATTTCTCTCCTGTTGTCCATCTCTTTGTTTCTTTGGAGCTCTGCAGTCTTTCTTCAGATGTCCTTTCTTCCCACAATTCCAACACTCTATCTTTCCAGGTTTGTATTTGGATATGCCCTTCCTAGAATTCCCATGGTTCCCTGAGCCTTTTCCTCTATCCTTTTGTCTTCCCATGTTATCCATGTTCAACACACTACCTGATGTCTCACCTGTGCTTTTCCGTCGCATTTCTTCACTAAGGATAACACCAACAACATCATCAAATTTTAAAGTATTTGAACTAGAGACAGAGTTACCTACAACCATGACCAAGCCATTTTAGCTTTTTGGCAATGAGCACAAGATTAGAAGAGCCCTAACCTAATCATCAAAGTCCACTTTTACATAACTTAGTTTATTAGTAACCGTATTAAATTTATTTAAATGATCTGCAATAGACCCACCTTCTGACATCTTCATATTAAATAATCTCTTCATTAGAAATACCTTATTGGATGTCGAATGTTTTTCATACAATTTGGCCAATGCGTCCATCAAACCCTTCGTTGTCTTTTCTTTCGAGATATTGAAAGCCACCGATGTTGCCAGGCTTAGCCGTATCGTTCCTAGAGCCTTTCTGTCAAGAATCTCCCATTCTTCATCCTTCATGGCCGTCGACTTCTTTTCTAGTCCGCTTAATGGTAGGAATAGATCATTTTGATATAAATAATCTTCCATCTACATCTTCCATAACTGGTAGTTTTGGCTGTTAAATTTCTCGACCCTAAACTTTCCATCTTCCGACATTTCTCCCACTCGAACTAGGAACCCTCTTTTCTTGCGAGTTACCTTACGCTCTGATACCAGTTGTTAGAAAAACAAGAACGCGGAGTAATAAAATAAAACAAATGTGGAAACAAAACACAGAAGATACACAATACAAGACAGACACAGATTTACATGGTTCACCCAGTGTAGGCTACGTCCACCAGAGAAATTTCCAGGTCCTTGCTTTATTATTATCCAGCAAAATGAAGGGATACAACCTACAGCAAAACCCATTGTAACTTCCTCTTATTTCTCACAGTCTCCTCTCTCAGAATACAATACTTACCAACATACATAGCCGCATTACATTTCCCTCATAAAAGAGGGTTTCCTTCTAGGGAAAAAAACCCTAACATAATCTCTATCGTTAGATCTGTGACCTTATAATGAATAGTCCATATTCACAATGAAATTACAATATACTTTTACAAGGCAATTTTTGGTTCGGGGGCCAGCTTGCCCCCAGACCCCCCAACCGGGGGGATGGCTCCCCCAGACCCTACAGAGGGGGTACCCCCCCTCTGCACTCGCCTGCGTGGAAGAGTGTACATACTTCTGGGGTGTAAATACTTCATGGGGAATAAACACGGCTGAAAGTAAAAGACCTCTAAATCAGGAAGATAATCAGGCTCCACAACCAACAATCCCTCTCTCCAAATCCCCCATGATGAGGAGTGTACAGTATTCCAGGGTCTAAAGTATTCATGGGGTATAAACAGAACTGGAAAAAAAGACCTCTGAATCAAGAAGATAATCAAGCTCAAGAACCAACAATCTCCCACTTGGATACTGATCTCAACAACTCCACCTCTTCTGTATCTGTTGGACTATGATCCTTCTTGGACCTGGAAAATTTCTCATATTCACCCTCTTTTTTGAATACCAATTGAAACTGAGAAGGAACTCATTTTCTCCCCGGTTACTCCCTTTGTTAACATGTCTGTAGGATTCTGGCTAGTGTGTATCTTTTCCAACTTCAAATTTCCATCTTCTAAGACAGATCGTATGAAATGATGCTTGATTTGTATAGTATTAGTATTCAAATGGAAAGATGAGTTCTTTTCAATATGAATGGCACTCTCACTGTCATAGTAAAACCTTCTATTCTCCCACGTTTCCCAATTCCTCCATAAACCTATGTAACCAAATCATTTCTTTACTAGCCTCTATAGCAACAACATAATCTACTTTTGTTGTTGAAAGTGCAACAACCTTTTGCAGTTTCAAAATCCAAGTTAATATTGTTCCACCTATGGTAAAAACATTCCCTGTGATGCTCCTCCTGTTATCTTTATCACTTGCCATATATGAATCGACATATCCCTGTAGAACAATGTTTGAACCTCCAAAACATAATGCATGCGTAGAAGTACCTTTCAAATACCTGAGAATCCACTTTACTTCCTCGCAATGTTCTTTACTGGGATTTTTCATATACCTACTTACAACTCCCACTGCATCTGCAATATCTGGTCCTGTGCAAACCATTGCATACATGAAGCTGCCAACTGTCGCTGAATAAGGGACCCTGGACATGTATTTTGTCTCATCTTGTGTCTTAGGAAAAATTTCCTTAGTTAATTTGAAATGGATGGCCGAAGGTTTACTAACTGGTTTTTGATTATGCATTCTAAACCTTCCAACACTTTATTTATGTACTCACCCTGAGAAAATGTCAATTTGCGATGTTTCTTGTCTCTTGTTATTCTCATACCAAGGATTTTCTTTGCAGCACAAAAATCCTTCATCCCAAATAAATTAGCTAATTTCTTCTTGAGCACATTTATATCCTACATATTAGAGCCTTCAACAAGAATGTCATCTACATACAATAGAAAGATAATATAGCTTCCATTTTCTATCATTTTAAAATAAATACAATGATCAGAATGGCATCTACTATAACCTTGTTATGTCATAAACCTATCAAACTTCAAATACCATTTCCTTGGAGCCTGCTTTAGGATACATAAGATATTCTTCAAACTACATACTAAATTTTCCTTCCCTTTGACCTCATACCCCTGTGGATGTTGCATATAAATATCTTCCTCCAAAACCCCATGGAAAAAAGTTTTTTTTTCATCTAATTGTTCAAGATGTAAATCTTTGACTACAACAAGATTTAAAATAGTCCTAATTGAAGTCATTTTAACAACATGAGAAAATATTTCATCAACATCTATACCTTTCTTTTGTGAAAACCCATTTACAACAAATCTTATTCCTTCAACTTGTAAACCCACTTATTCTTTAATGCTCTTTCTCCTGTAGGAAATTGAACCAAATCCCAATTCTAGTTATTTACCAGGGAATCCATTTCCTGTTTCATTCCTTGCTCCCACTTGTTTTTAGTGTCTACCCTCATTGTCTCTTCATAACATTCTGGTTTACCATAATCAGTCACCAATAAATAATGCAATGAAGGAGAGTATTGTTCAGGGGGTCTACTTAAGCTGATATATCTTCTAACACTTGTAGGAGTTTGAGGTACCTTTTTTTGTACATTTTGATTTTCTGGTAACTTTGGAATTTCATTTTCAGTGATCTCATCAAGCACTGTGTATTTTGGTTTTTATTTATCTTGTATCTTTCCCTGCAACTGATCTTTTCACATTACCTTCTCATTGAATATGAAATATCTACTCCTAATTATTTTTTTGATTTTCATAATCTCATAACTGCTAACCAAAATTATTAACACCGTATCCAATAAAGGTACACTTCTTGGATTTTTCCTCAATCTTTTTTCTATTTTCTTTATCAATATGGACAAATTCTTCACTATTGAAAGTATTCAAAAAAGAATAGTTTACCTTTTTACCTGTCCATTCCTCCTATGGAATTATACCATCCAACGATCTTGAAGGTCCTATGTTTACTAAGTAAACAATAGTATCTACAACATCTTCCTAGAAATTTAAGGGCAAACCAACATGCAATCTCATACTCCTTGCACACTCCATGATTGTCCCGTTCATCCTTTCTGACACATCATTTCCTTGTGGTGTTCTTGGAACTGTCTTCTCTCTACGAATCCCATGGTATGAACAATAATCATAAAACTTCTTGATCCAATATTCACCTCCATTGTTTGATCTGAGACACTTCAACATTTTTCCTATCTCATTCTCATTGTTTGATCTGAGACAAGGTCTAACCTTTCATTGTTATTTTCCTTTTTGACTCTGAGAAATATGACTCTCTTCTATTTTCCATAAACACAATGCTCACAAAAATCCAAATCAATTTATTTTGTGAAGTATTTACATCCCCTTCTCACTCATGTGTTCAAAACTATGATTCCATGGTGTTTTATCCACTCCTGTATAAGATAAAGATATAGAATAGTTAGCATTACCAGTACATAAATACAATGTACCTACCTTCTCTCATTTTTCTATAACTAGCGATCCTTTGGTGACCTTCCACACCTTATCTGTAAATATGGATATACAACCTTCACTTTCCAACTTCCTTGTTCAAATTAGATTTTTTCTTCGATCTGAAACATGTCTTACCAGTTTTGGCCATTAAATTTCTCGACCCTAAACTTTTCATCTTCCTCATCGCTCCCACTCGAAATAGGAACCCTCTTTTCTTGTGAGTTACCTTTCACTATGATACAAGTCGTTAGAAAAATAGGACCATGGAGAAATTAAATAAAACAAATGCAGAAATAAAACACAAAAGATACACAATACAATAGAGACATAGATATATGTGATTCACCCAGTGTGGGCTACATTCACCAGATAAATTGGTGGGTCCTTCAATTATTATTATCCAACAAATGAAGGGATACAACCTACAACACACCCACTATACCTTCCTCTTCTTTCTCTCACAGTCTCCTCTCTCATAATACAATATTTGCAAAAATGATGCATACCCACAATACATTTCCCTCATAAAAGAGGGTTTCCTTCTAGGGAAAAAAACCCTAACATAACTTCTACCATTATATCTGTGACCTTATAATGAATGGTACATATTTACAATGAAATTACAATATACATTTACAGGGCAATTTTTCCTTCAGGGGCTTCACCCCCGAACACCGTCGGGGGGCCGCTTTACCCCAGACCCCCCCAGCCAGGGGGATCTCCCCCTCAGACCCTACAGGGGGGAAAGCCCCCCCTACAACTGCCCTGCATGGAGGATTTTATATTCTTTTGGGGTGTAAAGTATGCATCGGGTATAAACATGGCTAAAAAAAAAAGACCTCTAAATCAGGAAGATAATTAGGCTCCACAACCAACAGTATGTGCTTTCCCTCAAAATTCATTTTACCAAATGACTTTAGTGTCATGATTGTTGTGAGATTTGGATCTCTAGGCACAATTTCTTGTTCATGAAATCACATTCAATCAATTTTAAGAAAACAAGACCATAACACTTTAATACCATCCACGTTTTGATGATATCAAACCACCAACAAAGATTAGTTTTAAAAATCAAATTGAAAAATTAATGAATTGGTGGTTCTAAGATCGATTATTTAATCAATCATTGGATTGGGGGATAAAAATACGGTTTCCCAAGAAATTTTTGAAAAAAGATATCAACAACGGATTTAAATGACCATGTTGTCCAAAATTTCACAAATGTGTTTCCAGGCAGCCTAAAAGAATACCTTTTGCTGATGTATAAGAGAGGAATCTTGGGTGAAGAAAGATACAACGTAAATGGAAGAATCATACTTAAAAGACCCATTGAACATAGCATAGGACAATGGCAGCCAATGCCTAAAAATTAAAACTACAAGTGATGACAGATAAGCGAAAATAAGAAATAAGCCAAGCTTATTATACAAAAAGTCTATGCAAAAAATTCATGTTGGCTGAAAGTGATAAAAAAAAAAATGGATGAGAAAAAAAATATTTGGATAACTCCAAAACTGGGGAAAAATAATCATCTATGGAAATAACACAGATTTGGATTGGTTTCACTTTTATATGGGAAGAGTTTTAATACTTAGAATTTAGATTCAATGTGTATGGGATATAAAAAATTAGAACATAAAAAGTATATCAGCCAAGCAAAATTTTCTCTTTAGAATCATGTAGATGTGAATATAGGAAAAATATGAGTGTTCATTTTCATTACAAGAGGGAATGAATAGTGTCTTGATTTAAAATACCCCACTTGCAAGATTCCACAATGCATTGAAAATGATTTGACATGGTGATCATGCATACAAATCAGTGATCTAGCAATTTCCCAACACATAGAAAAATTCGAGAATGAAATGAATTAAATATTCCCCACATCAAAATTAAATTCAAAATCTATCCAAGGGAAAATTTAGTGGGAAATATTTCTATGTATTTCCATATTTGTTTTGAATTCATTTATTGATTAGCCAACAGTAAATAAAAGAAAAGAAAAATAGATAACTAATTAAAGAACTAAGAAGCAAAGATAAACTATGCAAAGGAAAGACACTGATTTATTCCATTCTATTCCCATCCTACACTACTAATGGCTGAAAAATGAGCTATGTAAATTGATAATGCTAATGTAGCCATCCAAGTAATCTCAATCCTACAGACATGTGTTCAAGACACATGATCAGTGATAGAGCTTGGAATAAGAATCGACTAAAAGTAGGAGAAATTAAAGCATGATAAATTGTATCCACCATATTAGAAATGTGATAGTGATAATTCATGGGAAATCTATGTAAAAGGGATCTCTCCAACCATTCTTCAATCGTATCATAAAATATTTCACTTCTCTCATAGAATTTATGGAAGGAGTTCAATGGAAAGTAGCACGCGAAATGATAATCGTGCATACAATTTATATAAAGTGTGCTCGGTGAGAGAATCTATGTGATATCAAATTTGTTTATCCTTGAAGACAGACCAAGAGAATAATGGCCTGACATAACCATCGAAAAACACCAAAGTGCCTCATTATCTTGGCAAGCCTCCTTGGACCCACACTTCAAGTAACCAACTACTTGAGATAGACTAGTGAGATCATATGATATGTATGTGTTAGGTCCAACCATGGTATGAGAGAAAATTTAGAAACAATGGTCGGATCCACTAGTATGAAAATTATTCAACAAAGGTCTACTTGAACAAGGAGATTCTCTATTTATCAAAAATTAAGAAGAAAAAAAAGAAGACATCATTTGATACACATTTTCTACAGAATTCTCTTCATCCCATGAAAAAGGTTGATAAGGCTTGGTTATAATTAATTCATGGGAAGAGGCCTTATCCTCTCTATCTTCCAAATGCCCATCATCACCATCAATTACTTCCATAAGGATCAAACCCATTGAGTCTATTTGAACAGGACCATGGGTATCTTCCAACAAAGTTAAACGATTAAAGAGATCAGGATACAAGTGATAATAAGTGGAAGAAATAAGAGAATTAAAATATTCTCTAGAACCATTTTTTTTCTTCAGAAAGTGATTCCTTGAGTGGTAGTTCCTCCTCCTTAAGCATATCGGTGATTTCTTGTGAATCAGTGGGATCCAAATTAGGTGTGGTTTCACAATCAACACGGCCTTCCTCAAGATGGTTTTCCTCTTCCAAGTTAACATATATTGTTGAGATAAAAGATGTATGTCATGTTATCGCACAATTTGTACTTTCCCAAAGCAAGTAGACACAATATTGGCGTAACAAGGAGTGACCTATCATTGTCACCTTAATAGGAAACTCCTTTATATTTAGGAGTATATCAATGTACCCCGGGGGAGATGTCCCTAGTGACCTAAGGGTTTGAGAAGGATAAGGAAAAAGTACAATAAAGTTTCCCCCACTCACAGGTCACTCAATTTCAAAGGTTCATTGTGTCTTATAGAGGTGAAGCAAAAGAGTAATATTGTGTACCTGCCTATAACAAGACAAAAAAATAGAAAAGGGAACTTTCCAAGTACCAAAATGATTGTAATGCTTCATAAGACAATAAAATTTTGAAAAATAGACTAGCTAATATAAAATTGCAGTAGTACAACAATTTACAACATCAATAATAAATTTGTAACAACTGCAATAACTATGCTTCAAAATGATTGAGAAAAGACTAGAAATAGTAGCTTTGACTAGGAAAATTGATATTAGATAGTCACAAGTAGATTTAGCAATGTATAGCTAGCAATACATGTCACTTTGGAGGTCGGTTTGCCGCTCTTATATGGTTTTAGAAATCTTTTGCAACAATAACAAGTTGGTTAGTGAATTAGGATAATCTAAGGTTAGTAGGAGTTAATGAATGTTCCAAAGAAGATAGTTTGAGAGTTGTTTGATCAATCAATCATTAGTAGTGAATAGACTAGTGTATTCTAAGGTAATGGCGTCAATGATAGCAACAAAAACTCTTAGAGGGAAATATAAATGATAATACTTAGTGAAAATAAGATGGAGAAGATGAGAGAAGTGTTGGAAATCCAACACCTTAAACATCCAAGTCCTATAGATAATTGCTAGAAAGTAAGGAAACTTAGGCCCTACTGATTTCTCTTTTCCTTAGACAATTTGAAATAAAATATACAATAGGAAATGTAAGTAGGGTTACTAGAGTGCTACAATGGTATGGCTTTATTATCTACTTCTAGATAAGGTTCTCTTTGAGAAATTTAAGCAAGTGGAAAATTATAGAGAAAAGGATAATAAGTTTTGTCTTTCTCCTAAGGTTTCAAGCAAGCAATTTCATAATCGTTAATATGAAACAAGTAAATTCACCATAATCATTCATTCAAAATAAATAAATGAATATTTTCTACTTACTTCACCAATAATAATCAAGCTCAAACCCTAGTTGAAGATTTCCCACCATGAAAATAGCCAAGATACACGAAAAATGAATCTCCAAGAAGTTATGCACCACTCAGTTTCAGCCAATAACCCTTAAAGAAGGCCAAATTTCATAATAAACACTTGTGTGATGAGAGATGATGAATAAAAATGAGAGCGTTTTATCTTATATATAGTATTAATGACCTTTAATTACAATTAGTTCATAAAAAGGCCGACATGGCCAAATTACATTTAAAAATCCATTTTTTTCATAAATGAAAATAATTAAACCCTAAAATCAAATCCAAGGGTGATGTCATGCCCTTCTAGGGTGAGGTTAGGCCCCTAATGTTGAATCCTAGGCCTCAAGTGAAAAAATTTTGGCCTCCAAAGGCTCTGAATGCTGCCACACGTGCCAAGTAGCACAGAAATGCCCATCATAACTGAAAACCCTAACTTTGGATGATGTCAAGTGCTCTCAAGGGTCAACGTCTAGGTGGAAAGGTAAACCCCCCCAGGTCTAGGTATGTCGGAGTGTCCCTGGTGCAATGTCCTTATTTCTATCTGGTGCAACCCTCTGATTTCTCTTTCCCCCTGGTGGGGTTACAACATCCATCCGTTGGGATTTTATCCCCATGGAGGTCCAAACTAATCATTCCCCCATATGTACCTATCCTTCAGACAACGTCCTGCAGCAACAAAAAGTATGCCCTCCAGGGGCTCATAATTCACAAGGATCATAACAATGTCAATCACATATAATAATCAAATTACCCAAACATGTGCATCAAACTCCCCTTTACCCAGACAAATTCTCAAATACATTATGCAATAAAGTCAGGTTTGGAGAAGGTCTCAAGATTACTTATTAGCCTAATCCTCCTTAAGTTTCGGTTGTTTCCAAAGTTAGAAATGATCTAGGTCATGTAAGTCTGTGTGAAGTGGCATAGAGGAAATGTTTGGGCATAGTGAGCAGTGATAATAGGGAAATGTAGGTATTTCCTGTGTGTGCCTCTGTAGAGGGAGAGTTGCACCTTATCATGGATGTCATTGTTTCCTATCCCATTCAATGCATTTAATTCTTAGTCTTATTGTTTTTTGTCTTTTTATTTTCAAGGAAAAATCTGGGGGACATTGTCCTCGCGTGGTAACTAGAGGCGACATCGTTACCCACAAGCATTTCATGGAAATGAGAAGGTTGGTTCGTGATTAGAACCCCTTTCTCTTGGCTATGCCACCAAGATCCACTACCCTAGTTTGGTTACCAGATACATGGTATTGTTATACCTCTACATGCCCATGGACCTAATAGGTCGGCTCATAATGAGACCTCCCATCCACCAACTAGTACCTTGAGTTTTGATCCATATTATGGGTCCTATTTTCTTATTGAGAAGCCTTTTATATCTTTCTTGAGAATCCATGGACGAAGCATCTCAAAGGATTCATTTTGGATTTTAACTCTTGCCAACTAATTTTACCCTCTATACCTTTAGCCCTTTCTTCCTACAAGGAAAGGTACAACCCTTCCTAGCGTGGAAACCCCAATGTCTGAAACAAGGTAGGAGGAGATGAGAGGGATAATGATGGAAAATGGTATGGAGGGAATGGATGCCGAACTTTCACAGAACCCTCGAGTAGAAATTCATCCTAAATGGAAATGATATTACTAGGGCATTATGTCAACCTCCCAGGTATGAACACATTAAACAACATAATTTCCAAGAAAACATTATGAAATGAAGGAGAATTCAGTGCTTCAAAAATCAGAGCAACGCATACCATGATACCCAGACTCATTACCTCATGGAGCAATACTTAATTCTACTTTAGGACCAGGATGGAGGGATGGATGCTACTGCTGCTAATAGGTGGGATTCACTGAACAAAATATGGGTGGTTACTTTTGTCCTCTAGTAGTTTACAAATGATATTTGTTGAAAAACAATAATTGGCTATTCATGTTGGCGTTATCTTATATTTTGCAAAAGGTTTTTTTTAGGTGTTTATGGATTCAATGTATAGAATGTGATCATTGTGAATTCCTCTCCTCTATATTATCTTTTTGTTGAGCTATTGTTGACTCGATTTCGTTGCTTGTATATTAAAATATGACGATTTGATGTAATCATACCCTGTTTTTCATTCGAATTCAGGTTTTTCTCGTTTTTTACGTTGTTGGGTCAGTTTTTACGTCCATTTGATAATAGTTCCTATTCCATACTTTTCTTCATTCTTTTATATTTCTATTAATCCCTCCTATGCCTGATTTTTTTGCTCGTAACTCCAGATATGGCTTCCTGAAGTTGGTATGGCCAAATTCCCCCCAAATCCGTGGGTGCCTATTTTCTACATTTTATGTCATCTTTTATCAACCTTGTGACTTGGATACATACACCAATGTGTTAATATTTTTTATACCTTTATAATGAGGTTTCACAGGCCTCATTCCGACACCTGTAGAAAAATTTATGGTTGTTTGAAAATTGTCACTCAACAACCATTGATATAGCCTACGGGTGAATCTGGACTGTTATCCCCGCTTTTTATGGATAACTAAGAGATCATCTCTCAAGGCCCATAGGTCTTAGACATGGAGTATCGAGAGAAGGATTTACTTGAGCATGGACCTAGAGGGACCATCCTTTTCTTCTTCCATCAGCTTTGTCTTGTCAGTAGCAACAACATCCATCACCATCGACTTGCTCCTGTATCAGAAGAGGTTCTTACTCCATGAGGTAATTGGTCCAGGTATCATGGTATGTGTCCCTTTTGATCATTAAAACCTTTAAATATATGCATCTAATTCCTTTTATCTCTAACAATTTCTTGGATCTTACATTTGCCCGCTTGACCATGCTTGGGGGAATTGACAGGGTGCCCTAGCAAGCATGTGCCCGTAGGTTTTGGTTTGCCACTGGGGAATTTATGAAAAGCCATCATCCGCTCCCATCATATCACCACTATTTCATCTTATCTCCCTCTCATTTGTCCCATTTCCCTTGTCCAAGCATTGGGTTGACCTATTTGCAGGGTTGCATCTTATCTCGTGGGAAGAAGGGGCTAAAGGCCTAGAAGGCAAAAGCAATTGGTAAAAGACAAAATCCTAGAAATAAAACCTCAAGATGCTTCACCCAAGGATCCTCGAGAAGGCAGTAAAAATCCTCTCAGCAAGAAACAAGAGGGACCTGAAAAATAACAAAACAAGACCTAGTCAGAGGACAGGGGGTCTCATCACGAGCCAACCTATTAGGTCCATGGGTACCTAGAAGTATGACATTTCCACTATCTGGTTGCCATGCCAGGGTAGTGACCTTTGGTTGCATGGCCAAGGGAAAGGGGGTCTCATCACGAGCCAACCTTCTCATCTCTGTGAAAGTACTTGTGGGTAATGTTGTCAACTCTAGTCACCATGCCAAGGCAATGTCCCCTGGTTAGTTCTTGAATGAAAAGGAAAAGAAGAAGAAAATAAAATAAAAGAATAAAGGCAAGAATGGGCTTGGAAAAAATGCATCCATGACAGGTACAACTCGCCTTCTACAAAGGCACCCACAAGTAATAATTATGCACCCTTGGCCCTCAATACACCTCATTTTTGGACAACCCTATCCACATCACCTCACTTACATGGCTTGGATGAGATCTTTCTGGAAAATTTCCTTTTCTTGTGAACACCAACCCAATTGGACACCTTGTCTTTTTCTCCAATCTTGTATTACTAGTTTTTGTAATGTCTTTGAGCTATTGACTGATGTACTAGGGTTTTTATGCATATGTTTAATAATATTGATGATGAGATGTGATTGACATTGCTATGATCGCTATAACTGATGAGCCCATGGAGGGCGTAGATTTTGATGTGAAGGACCATGCCCAACGGATAGGTACCATTTGGACCGGTACACATGGGGAGATGACCAGTTCAGACCTCCATAGGGCTGAAGAGCCCACCATATGGACGTTGAGACCCCATCAAGGGGAAGAGATAGGATGGATATGGATCAGGGCCTTTACACTGGAGATGAAGAGGACGTTCCATCAGGGGCACTTTGGCTGAGCTGGACCTAGGGGGATTGACCCACTTACAGTGGAACGTTGGCTCCAGTTGACCCAGGACATCACCAGGAGGCTTATGACATCATCATGAACATATGGAAGATGGACAGGGTCATTGGCATGTGTGGCAGTTTGGAAGATCCCAAGGAGGGCTAGCGTTTGGCTTCTGGATGTTGCACTGGCCCTAGAAAGGGATAAAATATCCCTAAGAGGAGCTTGACGTCTCACATTTTTCTTGATTGGGTCTTTTACTTAGCATTTAATGTAAAAACAATATGATTTTGACATTATGGCCTTGTCGGCCTTTTTATGACCTAAAAGGTAAAATTAGGTCATTGATACACTATATATCGAGGGTTTTAACTCTCATTTTTATCATCAATTATCACTCACTCATAGTGAGGTATAATTTTTAGCGCCCTATTGGGGTTTTGGGATGAACTAGTGATGCACATTTGTTGAAGGAAGAGATTTTTTAGGCATTTATGGTGTTTTTCTTGAAGGAAGGTGTTACAACTAGGGTTTGCATAGTTATTTCTTCATGAATTGTAAGTGCTTTCTCTGCAAAACTTCTTATTGAATGGTTGTAGTTTAAATTTCTTTCATATTGCTTATAGATTTGCTAAATCAAAACCCTAGGTGACGAGCACACAAGTAGGTCCCCTGATAGAGAAACTTTTAGCCATTGAAAGATAGGAAGAGAGCCTAGCTGTAGTTACACTCCTTGTTTCTCTTTCCCCTGAGCTAGTCGTACCTTGTAAAGTCCAAGCGAAGGAAGACATCCTAGGCCTAGGTTATATACACCTAGGGCCATTTTTCTTTAGGGTTTGAAGAAAGAGCCTTGCCGCAGCAACACTCTTCATATTTAAGATTTCTCGTCTTGACTTTGTGATTCATCTGAGTTAGCCATTTTCTGGGATGGAGGAGAGAGCATGAGGCCTTGCTTTTGCAACACTGGAGTGAGCCTCTCTCCCCTAGGATTCTCTCTTTAAGGCCCTTCTTTAGCAGCACGTTGAAACTTTTCCCTCCAGTCCTTTGAAATCTAGTCTCGTTCAACCTGTGCATCCTTCACTTATTGACTCCATTCTACCCTAAGGCATTGATCCCAAGACCTCCAACATTGAAATAGAATTGAATCTAAAACACTCTCAAACCTTTTCTGAATTGAAACCCTAACTACATTAAACCTAACCTACTAACCCTAAGTTGTTGGCATCATCTTTGAATATTTCATCTTATTTGCAGCAACATTTTGTCTTTTGAGTAATTGAATGACAGTTGAAGGCATTAATTGATTTAAGAAGTTGTTTGTTGTATTGAATGCTGTATCATTCTAGTATTTATTGATGAAGTGACATTATTGCCATTACTATTTTGTAAACATTAACTTCGTCAACATTTACTTTTAATTGCTCATATTGAATATCATATAGTCTTTAATATATATGAAGTACTGACCAGGATTGCACATATCAGTTTCGTTGTTGTATTGTCTCAAGCAAGTGCTTTTCTTTTCTTTGGTTATACTTTATTATTTGTTGTTTAGTCGGGACTATCTGATTGGCGGTGATCTGTGAAAGGGGGAGCTTGTTCTTGTCCTATTATCCTTTGCCCTTTCAAAACCCCAGGTCACCGAGGATGTCTCCCTTAGGCCTAGCCTCCCTAAATAGAAATAGCCTTCCCATTGTGGTGACATTGGGTGGGATAGGTTCATGTTACACCAATTTGGCCCTCTACCTTATAGTATTTTATCCTAGCTACAAACTGTGCGATAACATGGACCATTGATGTTCTTCCTAAAAAATGACATCCCACACACATGAGAGAGTTAAATGCCTAGTTGTTTAAAATGTTAAGACATTATGGATAGTTTGAATAGAACTTGGACGGGCATGGGACCTGTGGCTAGTAGAACTTTTTTTTTATTTTCCCTTTTTTTTAAAATCAAGAATAGAATAAAAAATGAAAATATTATACAAAACAAAAACTAGAAAAAAAAATTTGTTTACAGTTAAAAACGAAATTTACTCCTAATCAATTAAAAATCATATTTACAAAAACTATTCTACCCCCAACTACATTCAAACATACCTTTAAAGATGAAACACATGTTTTTACCATTAAACCACTTTATGTTCCTTGTTCATATAATTTGGATAAAACTATACATCCATGAATAATTACAAATGAAATTAAATCAAAAAATAAAATCAAAAAATAAAATCAAAAAATAATAAACAATAAATAGAATTAATAAATAATAAAATAAACTTGAATAAAATAAACAAAACAAAATAAAATAAAGCGAAAAGGTGAAAAACAAATATAATAAAATAAAGTAATACATACCCCATGGGTAATACATACTCCACACTACGACCACGTCACTCTCACAACTTCGAAGTGGGGACAATTGAGGATAACGGTGAACGACTCTGATGGGTGTAATATTTTTTTATTATATATTTTTTTGTTTTTTGAAATTATAATTTTATTAATAATTTTTTTTAATTAATTTTTTAATTTAAATATTTTTTTTGTTTGTTAGTTTTTCTGTGATATGAGGGACTAGTTTGTGGTTGAGAAATTTCAGGGGAATTTAAGTTGTAAAGCTATTTTTTTGTCCCCACAGTTTTCAAACCAGTGACTTTAACATCAGAAAATGCCTTAACAACACACATCGATTGTCCTACAGCTCAAGGAATTTTAATTAATATATATATATATATATATATATATATATATTATTTTTATGTTTTTTCTTCCCCGAACTTTATTCAAATGATTTTTTGAAATAAAGTAAAAGATGTGTGATTTGGGTATTATGGTTGGGATTTACTTGTTAATGGGGAGATGAAGGATAATGTACATTATGACTAGAGTTAACATTGTTAGACATATCTCCCTCACATTTGTATATTTCTTAAGTGATTTTCCAATATATACATTAATTAAATATGTTATAATATAATATAATTATAATATAAAAGAATAATTATATTATATTATATCATATCATATTCACATTTCAAAACCTTTATGAGGGAGTTTCAAATATAAGTCTAAGTGTTTTCTAGAAATCCCTATAATATAGGGAATTCCTATATTTTAGGAAATTCCCATATTATAGGAAGGCCTAGAAAATAGGGTCTCGGGAGAGATGGGTAAAAGGAGAAAGGTAAAAGGAAAATTACAAATATATATACATGTCGATAAATTTGAATTAAAATGTCTAAATAAATCAGTAAGTAAAAATAATATTAATTAAAATAAAATATATGATTATATACATGAGTTAAAAATAAAAATAAAAATAAAATAAATATATAGAAATATTTGCAAAATAAAACATACACTGGAAATAAATAAATAAATAAAATTAAAAGTAAAAGTAAAAATTAAATTAAAAAATAAAAAAAAATAAAGAAATAAATATACCCCCCGGATGGGGTTTCACGTATCCCAGATGGTGCCACACAGTCCACATGCGGCCCAAGTTATTAATAACATCGTCTTCCACCCTTTGCTTCATTTCTTGGATGGAGGATAGACTTAAACATACTCTTGGGATGGATGGACAATTCGCTCGTGCAGGTTTAATGGCGCCCTCAATGCGCCATGGCAGAGGGGTGATGATAGGTACGGGAGGAGGTTGCGAGGTCACTTCAACTTCTCGAGCACTTCTCCACTTCTACCAGGTTGTCCATGGATTGTTTCATTCCATTTGTTTGTTTCATTTGTGCTCTTCTCTACTCGCTTGTCCAGCTCTATGTGCCCTCCTCTTCAATTTGGTCTCACCTTCCTTTTCTATCATGCCTTGTGAGTGAGGGAAACCCAAGAGGGGTCCATCTTGGTATTGTTATCCAGCAAGGTAGAGATGCCTCTGTGAACTCACATGGGCTTCCTTGAAATATTTGATTCAGAGGAATAAGGAGTTGAAGACGCCTCCAATGGATTATGTGGAGGAGGAAATATCGAAGGAACCAATTAAATTTCCTCCAGACTCCCTCCTCTACACAGTCTCAGACCCCCATGATCGACCCAACACTAGTCTTACTGCAATGGATATAGTGGCAACCTTGGAGGGGCCTACCTATATAGTACAAGAAGAAATACCATGGGTGGACGACCCGACTGAGCCTCCATTGCCAACTTCATACACATACCGAGATTCAAATTCACCCTCCTTTCGGGCACCAGAACACCTGGAATTCTTCTTCGAGATGAGGAGGGACATGATGGAGCAGGTCCACAGGCACACCCTCCTCAGTAGAAAAATTGACATGTTGTTTGATGACTTCTCGAGCATGCCAAGAAAGTAGAGATGTCCAACCTGTGTACAACCTTTTTTCTTCACTCCTCACCATGACACTCCTCATGGAAACAGTATGGATGGAAGGTTCCATTGTTCTAACAATTCATCTAATTTTTAAGGTTTATCATCTCTCAACACTCCATCTGCAAGGCACTGGGGTTTTTTTTCACTACTTCTTAGTTTTCCTGTCTTACTTCTTAGTGTTTCTGTCCAGATTGTATGATTAGTTTTTTTATGCATGTCTAGATAGCACTGTCACAACACTCTACTGCCACTTGCTCTGGTTTCCAACTGTTTGGCGGAGAAAGTGGTGGCTTCTACTTTTGGGTACAAGAAGAATGTGGTAGCTAACATGTTCTAAGGGGTACAAGGGACTAGAGAGGGCCCCACTTGAGCGAGGAATAAGGATGGAAGGATTATCAATGATTATGTATCACCGATGACGAGGAGGTACTAGACTACAAGGGGTCATCGATGACAAGGAGTGCCTATGACAAGGGATCACCGACGATGTGGAAGAGAGAAAGAATCGTTGACGATGATGGATCATTGATGATGAGGGAGGACGAGTGTCAAACTAAATATGGGTGCACACATCATGCGATTGATAGGTCATGGAAGTGCCATGTGTCTGAGGATTCCAACGTGGTGGATGAGTGAGGCTAGGGTTGGTTAATTTTTGGCTATCAGTGAGTTTCTGAGGGGATAGGCACTATCGATCTTTGGCTTATAAGAGTCATTGGATATATCGTTTTCGAGAATGAAGTCGAGGTGGTCGAATACCATGAGTGAATATAGCTCTTATGATGAATTAGGACATGTTTCATTGTCGTTGGAGAATGGAATCAGGAGAGTCCAAGTGCTAGGGAGAGGGGAGCTCCAACGATGAGAAGGCTCGATGACATCATTGTCAGGGAATGTGGTCGAAAGGCTAGGAGAAGGTGAAGTAGGTATATCCCGATGACTATAAGGACAGGTAATGGTGCATCAGTACAACGTAGGATGACACACGTGATAGGGAACCACATGGATTCCACATGGTAGTGAGGTGGAAATGTGAGTGAAGACTTATAAAACTTCGGGAAGCCATAACTTTTGATCCGAAAATCAGATTCAAGCATGGTTATAGGGGTTGGAAATCTAGTGAATATAATAATTGAACTAATGGTTTTAATTAGATAGAATAATAGAATAAAATAGATGGAACAATCAATAAATAAAGGGAAGGCTAGAAGGGGAAGAATATCAAAGGATTCCCCCACATGCTTCTCAATGATGGAGGAATTGTGAAAAATGATATAATGTTAACCTATTCCTGCAACCACGGAAAGATATGAAATCAGTTATGCAAGTAATATGACATTAACCAACACATGAGAAACATAATATGTCTCTGACTTTAATAAAGTTTATGAACAAGTACTAAGAGTGCAGAAAATAAGGAGGAGAGGTTTTTCGAAGGTAATCATCTATGATCAAAAGATAAAATCAACCACTATAAAAAATAATCATCAACTAAGATCGAACCCCCAATCTCCCTTAAGTTAGGAAAATAAATAGCATACCCTCCAATAAGAGAGGATTAGTCAATATGATCAAAATTTTAGTAGGGGACCTTTTTCCTTTCGCTTGTAAAAGAAAAAGTAAAAAAGGGGGGTTTGTTGTGGCCACAACAACCTATTTGAGACTAGTTATATGACTAGTCAAAAACCCTATCTTCCATAGGGTATATCTCAAAAAGTATAAAGAACCATAAGCTGAAATTTGTATCATAGATACCTCGATCTAGCATATAAATAACCTGTAAAGTTTGTTTTCTAAATCGTCCCAGAAAACAATTTGTAGATAAAATTCTAACACGAATTCCTTGGAGAAGAAAAACCCTAATATCAATGTTCTAATACCAAATGTTATGATACAATGTCTTAAAAAATGATAAAAAATAAAAAAAATATAGTATTATTCAAGGGGGAAACCTCCTTTTACAATATATTCAAAATATAATATGAGATGAAATAAGATTATCCTAAGACGAGGTCCCCTTCATATATATATATGAGACAAAGCGTAAAATTTTAAGGAAAGGGTGCAATGAATGGTTCTAGACGACATAGAAATATAACACTAGAAATGTAATGATTCAATATCTAGCGATTAATAAATGGTTTTATACATAACACGATGCTTTTTAGGGGGATTTTTCTAAGGCTTAACATATTTGTTGAGATTGAGGGGGCAAAAGATGAATTAAGACAACATGATGCTAGGGGAGGGATTTGTTTTTCTAAATAACAATTAATATTGCCCTTCCTAGGACATTGGTGAGTAGGTGGTACTTAGTAAAAATCATGTAGGGAAAACAACTCTTCTTTCTCTCTTTCGTGGCCCCATGATTCTTTTGGGTGGAAGCAGACCCTAGCTTAACATTGGAATTTTTCTTTCTATTCCACTTCTTTTATGGATGTTGACGATTCTTAGGTTGCATGGATTACATCAAATTCACCTTGGAGGTATGAGTGGGGACATGGGTAGTTTGAGAAATAGGAAAAAAAACTAATGGCTGTGATGAAATAGACATGTGACCCATCTACTTGGAATGGGGTCCTGGGTTCAGTTTCTGAGGATCCTTTTATGGTTGAGGATCAAGCATGATGATATCGTAGAGAATTTTCAAGTGAGAATAAATCAAATATGAGTGTTGGAATGCATGATGGCTTGATCTTTAGTAGCTACCCCTACCATAGAAACATCCTTGAAAATGGGTGGTAAGAGAGATTTTTTGAACCACTCAATCAAGAGTTGGTTCAAAATTTGGTTCTTGATCATGTTACGTTGTCTCCTCCACTCATAAATGTGATAAAAAATGTGAGTGATAGTATCCTAACATAATGAGGTTAATATCTTTGTTCCTATCTCATACCGGATGGAAAATTGATAATGTGTTAGAAATGTCACCACCAAGTCATTAAAACTATTGAAGGGAGCACCCTTTAATTCAATATACCATTTGGCAGAACTTATGATCAAGGATATGTGGAAAACAAACAACACTGTGCTATCATCCATTAATGGGTTTGATGAGTACCACAAAAGATGTCATTATGTGCATGGATGGGCATTTTCCCATATTTCCATCAAATTTTGGCATGTCTTATGGGATCTTAGGAGGCATGATTGACCATGAAGGGTAATGGGAAATGGGGTCATTTTTTATATGTTATAGACCAATAAAGTGTAATGTTGCAAGGAAATGAAACAATGTATGAGAAAATGAATATTGGGAGGAAGATGAAGCTCCTAAAGTGCGAGATGAACCTTTTGATCCCCCTATGTTTGTGCCTCTAGAGGGATGTGATGTTTTAGAAGGGTAGTGGCCCCTAGGGATGGAAGCACTCCAAAGAGAATGAATACTATTAGGACTATAAATTCCATTGAGGGGATCTCCCCCATGGGTAGGAATAGACCCTAATGGAAAATTAGTCCCAAAACTAGGCTCACAGAGGAGCCCCCCTGAACCAAATGTATGGATGAGTTGAAACCCACTCCAATGTTAAACATTCCCTGGGGTGTGCCCCTAGGGAATGGTGTGCTAACCCACATGAAATAAAATAATCTAAGCACATTATTTCCCCCAAACTAACTAGGGATAGTCCCATAACCAATAGGAATGTTCCACCTAAAAGGATAACCAACACTCCCCAATGTTATAATGCTCATAGGACTAGTGAAGGTGAAATGAATTCCACTCCCCATTATGAAACCAAGTCTCTCCCCCACTAAAGAGAGATCCATGTGTGGGAATTGTAACTAATGGGATGGGCATGGGAATGTTAGGTATACTAGTCGATGGAAAAGAGGAAAGGACCAGTATCCCCTGAATAAAGGGACCTATAGAAACAAGCATAGATCATTTAGGTCCAATGGAGCTCAAGGATAGAAAAGTGGACATGACCAGGATGCCTCCAGTCACGCTCATGGATGGGATTGAAGGCTCAGCCACACTAGATGAAACACTAGGGACCGATATGGTGTGAGGGTCGTTGAACAAATAAAAAGGTTCACTAAAAATTTACCTTACTTGGATAAGGATGGGGGCATCATGATTAGTCAAAGGTTTAAATTTGGGTGGAGGAATTTTGTTGACCACTTCCACTTCAACAAGACCACTATCCTCAAACCAAATATGAGACTCTTTGAATTCTATATCACCTATCTCACACCACTTGAAAGGTGTTTATACCTTTGTTAGGAGATTGATTCCTCGTAATTGATAGGATCAACATGTTGATTAATCCACTGTGAAAATAATATGTGCAAATTAAAACACAACTCAAAATATGTCTGACGTATACTAGGAACCAAACAACACACCCATAACAAATCAAGGACAATCAATAGGTAAAGAAATTTCTTAGGAGGCCTTATGAAAAACAACCCTCTAGGGGAGATGAAATCCCCACAAGATTAGCTATCAAAGGTACGAGGAGAAGTTACGATGAACTATGTTGGAAAAGTCGTTTTGGGATACAATTTTGATAAAAATACTAAGTATAGAAGAAGTTCATAGATTAGGTGTGTAGAAGAAGGATGCTTGGATAGTGTGTAGTTGAGGCACATCCAGAAGTACAACACACAGTAAGAGGAATAAACAAGAAAGAGAAATAATGTAGAGATAATAATAAAGTAGAGAATAAAGTTGGAGAAGGAAGAGAAAGAAAAGGAAGGAGGATAACTCGACATTCTAAATATGGAAGGATGCACAAAAGAAAGAAGAACAATAGTTAGAGTGAAAAAGAAACATGCAGATGAAAGAATAGGTGAAAGAACCCAAACAACTAGTTAACTAGAGTATTCATGCATTGTAATAGGGTTTAGGGAGGAACCAACTAGGATTTTAAGCCCTAGATTGTATGTATAAATATGTAATGGGTTGGGAGAATAGGGGTTCCTCATGGTTTTGGTTCTCTTCTAGTGATCATGATGGCTCTGTTCTGTCCATCAAAGATTTGAGAGAGATAGAGATTTGCACTACAGTATGACTAGGCCAAGAGGAGAGAAATATAATAATGATGTATCTTTGTAAGCGTAGTGTGAAATCCTAAAGAAATTACCAAACACATAATAAAGAAGCCAATAATTGTGGACGTAGCCCATAGTTGGGTGAACCAGGTTAAGTCTCGTGTCAAATGTCTTTTATATGATTTTTCATGGATTATGTCTCGATGCTATAAGATTAGATTTTTTATGCCTATTCATTGCACAATGATCATGACTATTACAGTAACCAGTTACGTGGTAATATGGAAGATACTGGTAATATAAATATGAAATCACTAAGTAGATAATAAAGAACAAAGACATACAAACATGCAAAGAAACAATAAGAAAGAATGAATGAATTAGTCACTTCCTAATCCCTCACTACTGAACGATAGTTTTCTCAACGAGAGAAAAAAATCCCATGAATGAGTGACAATAAATGGATGCAAAGTGATATGTGTACAAAACTGTTTTGAATTTTCTTTGGTGAATTTCCAATTATTTTGATTGAGTGGCTAGAAATATTAGTGGAGAATATGGAAGGTACAGAACTGCAGTGTTGAGGAATTGGACTCTTGAGTTCGTAAGAGAGACTAATTTTGTAAGTAACCCAACTACTCGCGTAGTTGATTTTTGGTTGGATAACATACTAGGAGGTTACATTAAAGAGTTTTTTTTAGATTGTACCCAATCATGCAATGTTGCAGAAAAGGGACTTTTTCAAAGGTCCATGTTCAAGGTTCATGAAATAATTAAGTAAGTGGATAAATATCATGTTGTGTGACAAGTGTGTGATGAGAATGGAATCTGACTGCTAAGGGGCTTCGGGCACATAGGGGAACCGAGGGATTACAAGAGGATAATATGAGGACAAGAGAGGAATCAATGAGGAAGGAAGGGAGGGATTGAGGATGCAAGAAGAGGGTATACCAGAGGAATAAGATGAGTTTTAATTATTACATGGAGGAAGGAGTTACAAGAGGCAAAAGACTAGGGCTAGGAAAGGAGAGTCACACAATGAGCCAGAGGAGAGAGAAATTTGTGCAATAATCCAAATCATGAAAATACTACATATAGGAGGATAAGTAAAGGATTTTCAGTCCATTCTAGTGATAGAAGATCCATTTAATCCTACTTAGACTGGTTCCTATGATGAATCCATGACCCCATGTGTGTCACCACACTCAAATATAAAAAATGAAGACATATTAGTAGCAAGGGAGGACATATTAGTAGCAGTTAGAGCAGTGGAAGTAGTGCATAGGGTTAGATTCAACTGACATATCCAAGAGGAGGGACTAAACAAAGAAACATGACAGGGGTAGAGAACACCCTTAGACTTCCTAAGTTGTAGGGAGTGGGGTCAGAGGACCCATAACAACATCTCTTTGTCTGCAAGAAAATTTGGGCCACTAAGAACGTCTAGGATGAGGCTGTGAATACTGCACAATTGGAAACATCATTTCAAGTCCATGCATTAGTCTGGTACATGAAGATGAAAAGTACCATACCTACAAGGCAGGCCAGGACACTAGCAGAGATAAAAAAAAGTATTGCTAAAAGAGTTCAAGAAGCCAAAGTCAGAATCAGAACACATTATAGAACTGAAGGAGATTAAATAGGTTCAAACAGAGTTGGTATGGGACTTCGATCAAAGGTTCAAGGACCTAATGGGAAGGATTAATTTTTATATCTCAGATCAAAAACATCAATAATTTTTTATTGCAGGACTTCTACCACACATTTGTAGGTCATTTACCCAACATAAGGTTGCATCATAGCCTAAGGTGCTATAAATTGTAATGAAATTGGAATCATCCCCTGTAGGAGATAGTGGAGGTATGGCACAAGTTCATATGAAGTTGGTTGCATTGACAATTCAAATGGAAGAACTTACAAAATGAAAGGAGAAATGAAAGCAAGTCTAGTGTACCAAGTGTAGGACTAAAGGCCATCACAAGGATGAATTCCCAACATTCACGCAATATCTAGAAAATGGAGCATCGAATGCATTATCGGGAGATGGATATTGTGAGATATGTAAGAAATGGGGACATCATCCAACTGAATTTCCATTACTACAAAAGTATCATAGTACACCAAGGAACTTGTTTTGCAATTTTTTCAATTCGATTGAACATGAAGAGAGGTATTTACACTCATTTGATTTGATGAAGGAGTGCACTTTAGATATGTACAAGATCTAGGAGGATAATTCCATAGCAGAAAGGGGTGGTCAAAAATATAATAATCAAAGAGGATTTAATACAAGGAACAAAGGAATCTTTGGCAGAGGGAATTTTGGTAGAGGAGGAAGATGACCGATTATATGTTACAATTGTAATCAACCAGGACACTTGGCCTGCGACTGCTCAAATCTATGCACAAAGTGCACAAATTGTAGAGAATTGGATCATGCAATAGAATATTCTCCTCAACTAGTTGTGAAATGGAAGGAAAGAGGAAACCAGAACCAAAATCCAAACCAAAATGTCCAGAAAATATTAGCCAAAAGAAACAAGGACAAACCTATAATAGTAGTTTTTACATGTGGAGGAGTGAGGATAGGGGCTGATATGACGAATTGAGGAAATTATACGGAGTAGTGGGTAAGGAATTCAGTAGGTCCTATGCCAATGACTGATCCTCAAAAAGAAAAAAGAGACATATCATAGGGAAATAAAATACGTACTTCGATAGAATTGTGGAGCATCAAAATCATCTACACCTCATGTAGGAGATCGCACTATGCTAGAGAAAATAACTGGAAAGGTGAGAACGCTAACAAAATTCTTGAGGATTTGTGTAGATATAATGAAATATGAAATTGTTTTGGCTACACTCTATGACACAATTTATCACTGTACACGAGGAAGGGAAACTCCTATCACACAAAGGATGGTGAACCAGGTACTGCACAAGAAGAGGACCAATCGAGAATTCTGATTCAATGCGCAAATTGGGGTGTATGATGTGGATAATTTTATCTTGGACTTGGGGTATAGCGTGATTTTTTTACCCAAGCAGACATGAGAGATGAAGGGAAATCCCAAGATAGTATGGTATCTTATTCAATTAAGGCTCGCAAATTAAAAAAAAATAGTATCGATTGGTTGTTTGACAGGAGTGCATGTGAGCATATATGGGGTGTGTAATGTGGAATATTTCTAGGTTATTGAGATTGTGGATGATAGTCAACCATATCCAACACTAATGGTATTAGAATGGGATTTTTATAAACAGTTGATCATTAACTTGAAGAGGAGGGAGATAATATTTGAAGTTGGATATTTGAAAGTTACTACACCCTTGGACCCATCAAAAGAGAAGAGATACATATATCCAGCTAGAGGAAATGACATTGACAATTTATATAACATGACTATATGGATGGATGATTATGTAAACGTTATTTCAGATGGTACACTAAGTTGGAAAAGTATCAGTTCATGTGCATCGTATTCTAAAGAAGGTCTAGAGAATTGGTAGAAGATAATGCAAGAAGTCTCAACTAGACAATGTGCACACATAATCCAATCCTTGTGCTATATTTGAATAGAATTATGTGATCCACCCACTTATGATGGATTAACTGATATACGTTTGTATGTAAAGGAATTTGAATTGTAGGTACCTAAAAATAAAAGGTTGTTAGCAGTAGATGTTTTCCTAAAAGTGACTCTAGCAAGATGGTGGGTTGCACACAAGGAAGGAACGAGAGACTGGCCACAATGAAGAAAAATAATGCAAGTAAGTTTTGGTAATGAGGGAGAAAATATTGCACAAAAGTATACATGAGAGAGTGATCTCGTAGGTCATGTGGATAAGTTGAGTACTTTATGGAGTTTAGTATTAGAGACAAAATGGATCCACAGATTTGTACACACACTAGACACAATTCTAAAGAACTGGTATTTGGAATTGGAAATGCATAGAGAGACAACAATACAGGAAGAGTAGGCTCATAGGTTAAAAGTCATGTTTACATTTGAACACGAATCTCCATCAATAGATGCAATGATATAGGATATTCGAACTGAGATATTCTCATAAGAGGGGATGATGGAGGTGGTAGCAGTATGTAGTGCACATAGAGTTAGTATGATTGTCCATGATTTATTGGAGTGATACAATGTGCCTAAGGAAGAGCACGATGAAGACGATCCTAGAAACGTACAAGTATCTAAAATAGAAGGATAAAAAGCAGTAGAAAGGAAAAAACTTGAATTCTACACATACAACTAACCAATAAAGACGTTGAAGGTAACATTGGGACAACAAAGAATCCAAAGTTTTCACAGATAGGGGATTACTAGATTGATGAAACAATCAAGAAGATTGCAGACTTGTTGTGTGAATATCAAGACCTATTCCGAAAGAAATTTTCGTATATGAAGGGGATAATAGGGAGATTAGGTGGGATGAAGATTCCACTGAAGCAAGGTGCTAACCCAGTTCGATAACAGCCTTAAAAGTTAAATACGAAGTAAAAGGAAAAGGTGAAACTTGAAATCGACAGGATGTTGGATGCAAGAATCATTGAACTCGTGGAGGAATCAGAGTGGATCAACCAATGGTAGTGCAAGACAAGAAGATATGAGGACTTCAGATCTACATGGATTTGAGAAAGTTGAATACACATGTTTACATGACTCGTTTCCAACACCATTGATAGATGAAGTAGATAACTTAGGGGGACAAGAAACATATTCTTTCACAGATGGATTCTCAAGGTACCATTAGATAAACATTATGTAGGAGGACCGACACAAGACTAATTTTGTGATAGAGTTGGGAATTTATCAGTATACAGTAATTCCCTTTGGAATGAAGCATTCCTCTACAGTGTTTTCCTAAGTAGTGGTTGCAGCGTTCAAAGAATTTATTCATAAGCTCCTTAAAGTGTACTTGGATTATTGGGTTGTGTTCAATCTACTGAAGCATCGCATAGAAGGAATAAAAGTTCCAATGGAACAAGGACTATGAGAAGGGTTTGGACACCTTAAAGAAAAAACTAGTGATCGCATCGATTCTAAAATTTCCAGATTGGAGCAAGGAGTTCCATGTACATGTATATGCATCATCCACAGTTTTGGGAGAAATATTATCCCAACTAGGGGAGGGATACATAGATCACCCAATTTCTTTTGCAAACATGAAGTTTTCCATAGAAGAGAAGAATTATACTACTATGGAACGAGAAGGATTGGCACTGGTTTATGCATTATAGAAGTTTATACATTATTTACTAGGGTATCACTTTAATATCTACACATACCATTCTACATTAAAATACTTAGTGAACAAGCCAATGTTGGGGGGGGGGGGAGAACGTGAACATGGATATTGTTGTTTCAGGAATATGATTTTGAGGTTGTGGTGAAGCTAGGGAAATTGAATGCAGGACCATACCATCTATCGCACATATTAGTATCGGGAGAATATGCATGTAATTTAGATGACATCTTCCCAGATTCAAAACTATTTGCAGTAAACATGATGGAGGATTACTTCTCTGATATTGTGCAATTCCTAAGTATAGGAATGGCTCCACTAGAGATGAAAATTGTGCGAAAGAAACAATTGGTAGTCAAAGAAGCATATTATCAATTGATTGAAGGGAATCTATACAAGTTGGGAGAAGATGGAATATTAATATGTTGTGTGATAGAACATGAAAGACCGATTGTAACATACCCGACCACCCATAGGTTGGGCATGCTACTCCAAAACTCACTTCTAAACTGATATCAAATTATGATAGCAATTAATTAATAAAGAAGAGTTAAAAAAGCATAATAACATCACATGCAATAATTAAGATTCATGCTACAACATAAAATAAATGAATATAATTCTATTCACATTAATAACCAACAAGCATAAAAATTATAACATAAGAATCTTAGAGATAATAATTAATACATAGTATAAATAAATATATAAGCAGAGAAACAAATGACAGATAGAACTTATCTTAATAAAAAACATTCACCAATTGGACGCAGACCAAGGAATTTCCACCCAACAATAGACACTATTGTTCCAAGTCTCAACAACAGGTCATCCCCGAGCTAGGGCTATCAATCCACAAGGATATTTTGAGGGTTTCACTCAGCTTCCCAAACCAGTCAACACTCAAGCTTGTATAGGTTCCTCAATTCACAAAAATCCAAAGTACACCAACTCTCTTCTCTCCATTATTCACAACCCAATAGAATGGACCCCCTTCTCTACCACACAGTCCCTCAGGTTGTTCACCTCCTTCCAGGGATCTAGTGACTTTGGTCAATAATATACGTGTTAGGACTCTTCAGACTCGCAATTGTGAATAAATTTTTTTACATGCCAATTCATCTCAAGCATGCAAACATTAATTCATGTATGGAATACATCAAAAATCACTACAACCAACCAAGAATGGCTTCTCTCCTAGAAATTAATTTTTTCTTTCCCCCACCAAGATCAAGGATGAATGAGAAATAATGAATGAGTGAAAGTGTGAATGGAGAAAACATAATGAAGAGTGTGAATAGTGAAAAATGAATCAACCCCCAAAACATCCAAAAGATGAGTTTATATATTTACTTTAAATTCAAGAACCACATGGTGTTTCCCCAAGAAGCACATGTAACCACTTCTCTCCATTAAAACAATTATGGGTAGATAAAATATGATAAAACGAATTATCCCCTTAATCCCCCTCTCTCATGGAATCATAGCCCCATATAACTCTTGTCATTGTCCATCTAACATCCAACAATGTATTTTATTATTAATAATGATCAAAACATTACATTTTCTAGGCATGTTGCTCTGCTTAATTGTTTGGGCACTCCAACCTTTCATCAAATAAAAAAACTGCATTATTTAATATGGGGACTCAAAATCGGGGTATTTCATTCACCTCCCCCTTATTTTGGTACTATCCTTAGTGCATATACAAAACATAAATCAAAATTTTAAAATTTATTCAAAATTCATGGGTACTCTGCTTGCATGGAATATTCATGCTCCCAAGTAGTACCTTCAAGACCATAACAGATCCACTGAACTTTTACCAGCTCTATAAATCGATTCTGGAGCATTTTGAATTTTATGTCCAATATGTTCATTGGATGGACCTAAAAGTCTCCCTTTGGCTCTACTTGAATCAAATGTGAATCAGTAACATGGTTAGGATCATGTACATACCTTTTTAGCAAAGATACATGAAATAAATTATGCACATTCATGGAAGCAGGAAATGCAAGCATGTATGAAACTAGCCCTATTATGTCCAATATATCAAATGGACCACAAAATATGGTTGCTATCTTTGTAGTTTGTACAACCACCCAATTTCAATGAGCTCTTCTTGGAATTCACTTTTAAAAGAACATGCTCCCCCTCTTTAAATTCTCTAGTTGTCCTATTCTTATCTGTATAATTTTTCTGTCTATCTTGAGATGCCTTTAAATTTTTCTTAATTCTAACCATCTGTTCTTCCATATCCTTAAAACATTATGTCCCAAGTACTACTCTATCTACTGGGTTGTCCCAAATCACTAGAGTATTTCATTTTCTATTAGAAAAATAGGACCGTGGAGCAATAAAATAAAACAAATGTGGAAAAAAAACACAGAAGATACACAATACAATAGAGACACAGATTTATGTGGTTCACCTAGTGTGGGCTACGCCCACCAGAGAAATTGCCAGGTCCTTCCTTTATTATTATCCAACATATGAAGGGATACAACCTACATCAAACCCGCTATAACTTCCTCTTCTTTCTCTGATAGTCTCCCATATCATAATACAATATTCTCCATAAACCATAGCTGTAATACATTTCCTTCATAAAAGAGGGTTGCCTTCTAGGGCAAAAACCCTAACATAATTTCTATCGTTAGATCTGCGACCTTATAATGAACAGTCTATATTTACAGTGAAATTACAGTATACTTTTACAAGGCAATTTTTCCTTTGGGGGCTTCACCCCCAAACCCCC
>JZKD02S2108335.1:311697-331791 GCA_000966675.3 Picea glauca
GAGATCCTCTCCATGGTGGTTAATCCTCCAAATCCTATATAATGAGGGATTTCCATGGAGGAAGGGGGAATGGAGATTGAGAATTATACCAAACTTATGATCTCATGAGTGGTATTGGAACATCAACATTCTATGTGTGGACTATTTAAGAAAGGTTTTGGACAAGGGGAACTTGATGAAGTTGTTGCACTCACATCTATGGTTGTAAGTTTTCTTCATTGTTGTTATCATTAATATAATATTCTTGGCTTGTTTCGTTCAAGTCTATGTTTGATATCACATGAATTTGTCTCTAATAGATAGATCTATTTCGAGCTAATCTCAATAGAGTAGGAAGCTGGTTGTATCTTTGTTTTTCTACAGGGCTTATCGAGGACTTTAAGATTGGATCTCAACTCAGACTGTGCAGGGACAAACACCGGTAAAAAGGTACTTCTTTTTTCTTTCCTCCTCACAAATTAGTTTATCTAGATCTAAAAGGAATTCGGTGTCCATGTTAAGCACCTTTTGTCTTAAGATTTAAGAGTTTAGCTCTCAAGAGGAGATCTACCTATCCATAGAGAGATTTTCCTTCAACAAAAACTCAACCAAATGCAAGTAATATTCCCACTTAGATGGTTTATCCATCACATACATTCTAATCATGTATTCAATTACTTGGTTGACTCTCTTGGTCTTCCCATATGACTACTGATGGTATGCTATGATAAAATTCATATTTGTACCAAATCCTTGAAATAATCCCCTCCAAACATTTGAAGTAAACTTTGTGTCTCTATGTGAAACAATTGCCTTAGGTATCCCATGCAACCTAGCAATTTCCCTCATGTTATTTAATATTTCTTGACTCATAACCAATGATATGTCCATTTCTAGTGGGGACTCCACCAAGTCCTTATTTGCATACATCTATACATACCACATAATTCTCATTTGGATCAACAATCTTTAAAATAGGTCCACTAGTAAGAAATTCTTTCAACAAATTAAAGTTCTCTTCACACTCAGTTGTCCATTGAAATTTAATTCCCTTCATTTGAAAATAAGTGATGGGATGAGAAATATTAGAGAACCCTACTATAAACCTTCTATAGTATTCAACTAATCCCATAATATATCTGATTTCTAAAACATTCATGGGTGTTGGCCATCCTCTAGTGTCTTCAAAATTTTGTGGATCTATTGCTATACCTTGTTTGTAAATAATATGCCCCAAATAATGGATTTTTTCTTGGTAAAAATAACACTTAATAATCTTGGAATAAAGATGATGTTCCCTCAACATTTGCAACACCAACCTCAAGTGATGTTAATTATCTTCCTTGGACTTAAAATAAATAAGTATGTCATCCAAGAACACAATGAAAAAATTATCTAGATAGTTTTGTTGGCATGTTTTACAGGCAGCATATTCTTGTCATTGATGGCGAGTACAATAACGATGATGGCTTAAGTACAGGAAGAATGTGCCAGGCAGGCACCAAAAGTATTTTGGGAATACATAGTAGAGAAAGATCGATAAGATCAAAAGAGATAGTGTAGAGTATGCGTGTTTGTCATTGATGGCAAAGATCATGACCAACAACGCAGGGATAATGGAATGACAATGGAAAGTTCAACAAGTGATCATTGGATCCCATTTAGAAGCGTAAACTCCAAGAGTCAAGGAAGCAACTCACGGCAGGAACTCGCAATATGCGAAATCACGAAAAGATCTGGACCGTCGAATCATCAAGATCGTGGACCGTTGATCTGACTCTATTTTGGAGTTTCAAATACTGGGAGTTGGAGGTGTCAAGAACACTCACAACAAGAATGACGAAATCATGAAATGTGAAACCATGACTTAATCTGAGTCATTGATCAAAGGGAGATTGTGGACTGCTGATCCGACTCCATTTCAGAGTTTTGGATACCGAGAGTTGGAGGATTCAAGGAAGCAACTCATGATAGGAACTCGCGATATGCGAAATCACAAAAAGAACTGGACCGTCGAACCATCAAGATTGTGGATCATTGATCTGACTTGATTTCGGAGTTTCGGCGATCGCAACATGAAGAGTCGAGACTCTTCATCACAGGAGTCCCAAAGTTGTGAAATGTGAAACGCCAAAAATGTCGAGGTTTATGACTTGGAGTGTCGAAACACTTCAACACAGAAATTTCGAAACACTGAAAATTTTAGGGTTCGTGACTTGGAGTGTCGAAACACTTCAACACAGAAATGCTGAAATGCAGAAATGAAAAACGCCAAAAATTTCGGGGTTCGTGACTTGGAGTGTCGAAACACTTCACCACAAAAATGTCGAAACACCGAAATGAAAAATTCCAAAATACCTTTTGGTGTAGGCCGTGGTCACCGTCAGTGGTCATGTGAGAGGGAGGATCTAGCACCAACCTAAGCTCCTTTTTAGTGATTGTAACATGAAGAGTCGAGACTCTTCACCACAGGAATGTCGAAATGTCGAAATGACGAAATGTGAAATGCATGTTCAGAATTGACCCCTAGTCATAACCTATGGTCACATCGACTAAGGCTCAAGGGAGGAGCTAGCATGAAGCTAATCTCCATTTCAGAGATCGCGACTTGGAGAGTCGAGATGCCTCACAACCGGAATCGTTGAAATGAAAATCATGACAAAACCTTCTGAACAGGCGTGTGGTCACCGCCTGAGGCCACATGTGAAAGGAAAGGTGAAAGGTGCCAAAGGAATAAGGCTCAAGAGGTTCACAGTGTAATTTCCAGAAACCACTGATTGTTTTTGCACAGAAAAATCAAAGAGGCCTCAATGTGATTGCCATAGGAGTTGAAGAGTCTCAAGGCATCTGCCAGTGGAATGAAGACCAGTCATAGAGGCGATTGAAAGATGGAAGAGCATTGAAGCCTGTAACTACAATAGAGAGGATGAGCTCAACTATGATAGAGAAGACAAAGAGTCTCAATTGCTAGACAGGCTAAGGAAGCTCAACATAACACCCAGTGATGATGAATGCACAGGTATAACCACCAGAAAAGATGAGGAATCACCATAATGATCAGGAAGAGGACTCGACATGAGGAGAACATGTAGAACAGAGAGAGTGTGTTGATGCTTGAGGGACTGAAGTGGTGGAAATGTGGAGTGGCAGTGAACATCCCGATGTGGAGAACAATAGCGGGGTGTAGAGAATGCAGAAGTATTGCACATATAGTATGAACAAGGTGCACAAAGATTATAAGAATGGAGAACAAAGAAGAGATGAGTGTTGCTGTTGAGAGTGATTCAGGCATGTAGAAGGAGGCATTGAGCAGTAGCTGATATACACAGAAGAGGAATGGTGCATTGAATGGACATGGATCATAGTGCATAAAAGGAATAAGAATAGAAAGCACAAGGCATGTGTGCAGGAAGACAGTGAGGCAGACAGAGCAGGGCAGTGTAGCAGAACAGTGATGAGACTGGTAAGCCATTGATGAACATTATATCACTATAATAAGTTTCAGTAGAAAATATTAATATTTCATGGTGGTAGGAAGGTGCGAGGGAGGACTATTATCCTCAGAGGTTCAATTCAGTGCTTGAACATAGGGAGTTGTAGCTTCCATATGGTTGCAGCCAGAGAAACCAGGGTGGCAGGGTGGTGCAAGGGAGAACATTGGTTCTCTGATATACAGGTCGGTGCCTGTGTAACTGGAAGTTGGTTCTTTCATCTAGTTGGTGCTGGAACTCTTAGGAAGTTGGTTCTTCCATCCAGTTGGTGCTAGAACTCTTAGGAAGTTGATGCTTCCATCCAGTTGGTGTTGGAACTCTTAGGGATTTGGTGCTTCCTTCTAGTGGATTCTAGAGAAACCAGGGAGTTGGTGCTTTGTTCTAGTGGGTGCTAGAGAAACCAGGGAGTTGGTGCTTCCTTCTAGTGGGTGCTAGAGAAACCAGGGAGTTGGTGATTCCTTCTAGTGGGTTCTAGAGAAACCAGGGAGTTGGTGCTTCCTTCTAGTGGGTGCTAGAGAAACCAAGGAGTAGGTGCTTCCTTCTAGTGGGTGCTAGATCAACCAGGGAGTCAGTGCTTCCTTCTAGTGGGTGCTAGAGAATCCATAGAGTTGGTGCCTCAGCAGGTAGAAGCTTGCAAAACAGAGGTTGTAGCCTCATTATGAGTTGGTGCTAATAAGTATGATAATGTACAGAATGTAAATATTAGTTATCATATAAATAAGAAGAGGTTTTTACCCTTTATGGGTTTCCTCAGGAAATATCTGTCTCTGTGTATCTCATATGTGTGAATGATGTTGAATGTTTTATTTTTTAATTCCCTGCATTATTGTGATTGTCATTGAGTTCTCTGTAAAGAGATTAAAATAAGCATAATTGTTTAAGCACAATAACAACTGATTCACCCCCCCTCTCAGTTGTCCAACAAATTGGTATCAGAGCCGACCCCTTTTATCTAAGGGTAGATCCTAGAGCTTAAACATGTCAATCCATGAAGGAAATTCAACCAATAAGGCCCCTCTATTCAATGGAAAAAACTTCGCCTTCTGGAAGGTTAGAATGAGAACATACCTAATGACCTTAGGTGTTGATGTTTGGGATGTAGTAGAGACTGGATACATAAAGCCTGTTGTGCTAGCTTCCAAGGATGATAAGTTAGAATTTATCTTTAATGATAAGGGAATGAATGCTATCTTGAATGGACTTGTAGAAGACAAGTTTGTAAAGGTGATGCATCTTCAAACTACCAAAGAAATGTGGGACAAACTCATTAGAAGTTATGAGGATAATGAGAAGGTAAAAGATGCCAAGATTCAAACCTACAGAGTACAGTTTGAAAAGATACATATGAAAGAAGATGAAACCATTGGGAAGTATTTTCTAAGAGTTGAAGAACTAGTAAATGCAATGAAAGCACTTGGTGAAAAAATTGAGGAACCCTCTTTAGTTCAGAAAATTTTGAGATCTCTACCAGATAGGTTCAACCCAAAGGTCTCAGCTATAGAAGAACTTAATGATATAAAGGATTTGGATTTTGATCAACTTCTAGGAACGTTGACTACATATGAAATGAGGATAGTTATAGTTAAACCCACCTCTAGAGAAGCATCATTTAAAGAATATAAGAATGAAGATTATGAGCCTGATGAAATTGAAGAAAAATTCGTGAGAAGACTAAAGAAAGGATCAGGCAAGTACCAAGGTAAGCTTCCCTTCAATTGTTTCAACTGTGGTAAGATAGGTCATTTTTCAAATAAATTTCCACATAAGAAACATGATCAGAACTCTGAAGGTGAAAAGAAGTTCAAACCTAAGATATTTGGAAAAAAGAAAAGTTTATGTGTAAACGATGTTAACTCTTCAGAAGGAACAGATAGTGACTCCTCGCGTGAAGATAAGGACAATGAATTCATGCTTATGGTCCAATATGATTATGATAATAAAATCACAGGGAGTGAGGCTAATGAAGAAGAATCTATGGTTGATATGGAAGGAGAACTAATCAGTGCACTAAAAGAGATTTGCAGACTCATAATTAAGAACAGAAAGCAAAAACAATTGTTGATATAGTTCAAGAAAGATAGTAAATAGCCCGATAAAGACTTTGCCCTACTAAAAGTGGAATTAGAAGAGGCAAAGAAAATCAAGGACATTCTGAAACAAGAGTTATCATAAAATACGGCAAGATATAAAGCTCTGGAAGAAGAAGTAGTGAAAACTAGGAAAGAGTTGGAGAAGTTTCAAGCCTTGTATCATCAGAATCTATCAAGTATCAAAGCCTCAGAAGGATTAGCTACCATTCTGAATCAGCAAAGGAATCCAAAGTTGAAAACAGGGTTGGGTTATGAAGAGGGATCAAGTAGTGGTCATCCAAGCAACAAAGACTTCATCAAGTTTTTCAAATCTACAACCAATGACGACAACAAACCTGCAAAAACAAAGGAAGATAATCAACCGCCCAGGAGGAGTAAAGAAAAAGGTGCCAAAACTAAATCTATAGAACAAGGAAATAATATACTCCCTGCTAAAGGAAATAATCAACATGGAACAAATCAATTTTCTCAAAGAAGACAACCATTTTCTAGGTACACAGAATTTTTCTATGGATATTGGTTCTACTGTTCTAACTTTGCTCACAAAGCTGTAAATTGTTACTTAAGACTTAGACATCAGAAATTAAGATTTACAAGGAATAAAGATCTACCAGAACAAAGAATGATACAACCAAGTAACAAATCATCACAGATTGCAAATTGCCAAATTAAGTCTAGAGACATTCAACTAAGGAGGTCAAGAAATAATAAACAGTCAATGAGTAGACAACACTGCAACAATAACTTTGACCTATTGAACAATGAGATTGAATTCTATAACTGTCACAACTTTGGCCACAAAGCTGCAAACTGCCATCTGAAGAATTACAAAGCAGATCCAAGGATAAAGTTCTTAGATAGAAAGGCCAACACATGGAAAAGGAAAGATAGTGAAAAAGGTGGTCTAGCACTTTCAACTAAAAAAAAAAAGGCCTTTGGGAATATAGACAGTGGATGTTCCAAGAACATGACTGGAGACAAGGATAAGCTTATGTCAATAAGTAAAAGCAAAACAGGAAATGTGATCCCTGAAAATGATGAGCCAGGTAAAATCAAGGATAGAGGGATGGTGAGTTTGAGTAATGTCAAAGGAGATGCCCAATACGTTCTGCTTGTGGATGGTCTAAAACATAATTTTCTCAGTACAAGTCAAAAGTGTGACAGAGGCAGTGAAGAGGTGTTCACGTCCAAAAAGTGTAAGGTAAATGTAAACTCAGGACAAGTGGTGAATAAAGGCATAAGGGAAATTAATGATGTTGATTTTGAATCCTCCCCTAGAAGAAGACACAGATACAATAAAAGAATGTTTAGTTAGCATCTATCCCATGGAAGAAGTAGAAGAAGAATCATGTCATAAGATGGAAGCTGAAGTTTTGAAGGTTGAGAAGTCAAACACCCAGAGAAAGTTCTTAAACAACTCCATGACCCTGGATAAGCTCTTAGATAGTCAGAGATCATCAAATGGAAAATCTAGTATTGGATACAACAAGGAATAAATCAGTACTCCTAAGAAACCTGATACATGTCCTTCGTCTGTGAAAAAGAAAATTAGGTATGAGAGTGGTTGTAGCAGTTTTTTCTTGTGATTGAATATGGTCGTAAAATCCTTGGATTGTATGCATCATGGAATAAAAATGAAATTGCAGTAATAGAGATCGATGAGAATCAATGGGGAGATCCAAGGGTTATTTAAAAAGCACAAGCTACAATTATGTAGTGTTTCAGTAGCACAGCAACATCTTCAACAACAACATTTTGTTTTACAAAATGATATACATGACATCGTATAGAGATAACAAGAGGAAAAACCTTGTCAAGGAAAGCTAACCTTTTAGGAACAAAGGGGGAAAGAAGTCAGAAGCAGAGAGAGAACAGTGATAGGGGGAGTCATCCAGTTATGAAAAGAAAAGGTTGATGAAGGAGTCCCAGTAAGAGAGGTGAGCAATTTTGAGTATTCTATAAAGGATACAATGGAAGCTGAAGATGAATAGGCGCAAGAATCAGAAGGAGAAGACTCTGGTTTAGATACAAATATTTTGCAGGCCTCAAATAAGAGAGTCCATCCTGTCAGGGGGATTTTGTGTTGGTTTAATATCTGATACCTCCTAAAAATACTACAAAAGTTCAGGGGGAGCATGTGTTCTTTGACATTGATGTTAAAGGGGGAGAAAAGAGTTTGGGTGCCTTTGTTGCCATCAATGCCAAAGGGGGAGATTGTTGGCATGTTTTACAAGTAGCGTATTCTTGTCATTGATGGAAAGTACAACAACGACGATGGATTAAGTATAGGAAGAATGTGCCAGGCGAGCACCAGAAGTATTTTGGGAAGACGCAGTAGAGCAAGATCGATAAGATCAAAAGAGATAGTGCAGAGTATGCGTGTTTGTCATTGATGGAAAATATCACAACCAATAGCACAAGGATAATGGCATGGCAATGGAAATTTCAAAAAGTGATCGTTGGATCCTATTAAAAATCATAAACTTCAGGAGTCAAGGAAGAAACTCACAGTAGGAACTCACAATATGAGAAATCATGAAAAGATCTGGACCATCGAATCATCAAGATCGTGGACCATTGATATGACTCCATTTCAGAGTTTTGGATATCGGGAGTTGGAGGTGTCAAGAACACTCACGACAAGAATGAAGAAATCACGAAATATGAAACCACGACTTAATATGAGTAGTTGATCAAAGGGAGATTGTGAACTGTTGATCTGACTCCATTTCAGAGTTTCGGATACCAAGAGTTGGAGGAGTCAAGGAAGAAAATCATGATAGGAACTTGCGATATGGGAAATCACGAAAAGATCTAGACCATCAAACCATCAAGATTGTGGATTGTTGATATGACTCAATTTTGGAGTTTCGACGATCGCAACATGAAGAGTCGAGACTCTTCATCACAGGAGTCCTGAAGTTGCGAAATCTGAAACGCCAAAAATTTTAGGGTTCATGACTTGGCGTGTCAAAACACTTCAACACAGAAATTTCGAAATGCTGAAATGAGAAACACCAAAAATTTCAGGGTTCATGACTTGGAGTGTCGAAACACTTCAACACAGAAATGCCGAAACATCGAAATGCGAAACGTCGAAAATTTCAGGGTTCGTGACTTGGAGTGTCAAAACACTTCACCACAGAAATGTTGAAACACTGAAATGCGAAATGATGGAATACCTTTTGGTGTAGGCTGTGGTCACTGTCAGTGGTCATGTGAGAGGGAGGATCTAGCACCAAGCTAAGCTCCTTTTCGACGATTGTAACATGAAGAGTCGATATTCTTCACCACAGGAATGTCGAAATGTCGAAATGTTGAAATTTCAAAATGCGAAATTCATGTTTAGAATTGGCCCCTGGTCATAACCTATGGTCACATCGACGAAGGCTCAAGGGAAAAGCTAGCATGAAGATAATCTCCATTTCGGAGATTGCGACTTGGAGAGTCGAGATGCCTCACAACAGGAATCGTCAAAATGCAAATCGTGAAAGTGCCTTCTGAACAGGCGTGTGGTCACTGCCTGAGGCCACATGTGAAAGGAAAGGTGAAAGGTGACAAAGGCATAAGGCTCAAGAGGTTCACAGTGTAACTTCCAAAAACCACTGATTATTTCTGCACAGAAAAATCAAAGAGTCCTCAGTGTGATTTTCAGAGGAGCTAAAGAGTCTCAAGGCATGTGCCAATGGAATGCAGACTGTTCATAGAGGCGATTGATATATGGAAGAGAGTTGAAGCCTGTAACTTCAATAGAGAGGATGAGCTCGACTATGCTAGAGAAGATGAAGAGTCTTGACTGCTAGACAGACTAAGGAAGTTCATCATAACACCCAGTGATGATGAACGCATGGGTATAACCACCAGAAAAGATGAGGAATTGCCATGATGATCAGGAAGAGGACTCGAAATGAGGAGAACATGCAGAACAAAGAGAGTTTGTTGATGCTCGAGGGAGTGAATCGGTGGCAATGTGGAGTGGCAGTGAACATCCCGATGTGGAGAACAATGGTGGGGTGTAGAGCATGAAGAAGTATTGCGCATATAGTATGCACAAGGTGCACAGAGACTATAAGAATGGATAACAAAGAAAAGATGAGTGTTTTTGTTGAGAGTGATTTAGATGTGTAGAAGGAGGTAGTGTGCAGCAACTGATATACACAGAAGAGGAATGGTGCATTGAATGGACATGGCGCACATAGCATAAAACGCAGAAGAACAAAAAGTGCAAGGCATGTGTGCAGGAAGACAATGAGGTAGACAGAGCAGGGCAATGTAGTAGAACAATGATGAGAGTGGTAAGCCATTGATGAACATTATATCACTATAATAAGTTTCAGTAGAAAATATTAATATTTCAGGGTGGTAGGGAGGTGCGAGGGAGGACTATTGTCCTCAAAGGTTCAAGTAGGTGCTTGAACACAGGGAGTTGTAGCTTCCATCTGGTTGCAACCAGAGAAACCAGGGTGGTAGGGTCGTGCAAGGGAGAACATTGGTTCTCTGATATATAGGTCGGTGATTGTGTAACTGGAAGTTGGTGCTTCCATCCAATTGGTGCTAGAACTCTTAGGAAGTTGGTGCTTCCATCTAGTTGGTGTTGGAACTCTTAGGAAGTTAGTGCTTCCATCCAGTTGGTGCTGGCACTCTTAGGGACTTGGTGCTTCCTTCTAGTGGGTGCTAGAGAAACCAGGGAGTTGGTGCTTCCTTCTAGTGAGTGCTAGAGAAACCAGGGAGTTGGTGCTTCTTTCTAGTGGGTTCTAGAGAAACCAGAGAGTTGGTGCTTCCTTCTAGTGGGTGCTAGAGAATCCAGAGAGTTGGTGCTCTCAGGAAGTAGCAGCTTGCAAAACAGAGGTTGTAACCTCATTATGAGTTGGTGCTCATAAGTATGATAATGTACATAATGTAAAGATTACTTATCATATAAAGAAGAAGAGGTTTTTAACCTTTATGGGTTTCCTTAGGAAATATCTGTCTCTGTGTATCTCATATGTGTGAATTATATTGAATGTTTTATTGCTTACTTCCCTACATTATTGTGATATTCATTGAGTGCTCTGTAAAGAGATTAAAATAAGCATAATTGTTTAAGCATGGTAACAACTAATTCATCCCCCCCTCTCAGTCGTCCAACAAGTTTTTGAATATTCCATTCATTAAGCACATAAATACAATTGATGCATTGGTCAGTTCAAATGGTACCACTACAAACTCATAATTTCCATACCGGGTTTTGAAGGATGTCTTATTGATGCCTTTTTCATTGATTCTTACATGATGGTATTCAGATCTCAAGTCTATAATTTAATATATCTTTTCTCCTCTAAGTTAATCAAAGAGTTCATCAATTCTGGGTAGAGGCTATTTTGTCTTCATAGTTGATTTATTCAGCTGTCTAAATTCATTACATAACCTCGATGTTCCATCCTTATTTTTGACAAAGAGTATTGGTGCTCCCTAAGGTGAAACACTTGGATGTATGTACCCTTTCTTCAACAACTCTTCTAGCTACATTTGTAATTCTTTCATTTCCGATGTACTCATTTTGTAAGGTGTTTTTGATACCGGGGAAACTTCTGGTATTAAATCAATAGAGAAATCTATTTCCCTCCTCAGAGGAAATCCTGGTATCTCTTGGAATACATATTCAAACTCTTTCAATACTGGAAAATCTTCAAGGTTTGGTCGTTTTATCTTTTCTAGCTCTTCCACATGAGATGCATACAATTGACATCCTTTCTTGAAACATCTCTTCACCTATAAGGATGAAATATCCCTTATGGAGATGGGTCTTGGAATTCCTTTCACAGTGCTATGTTTTCCTTATTCATCAAGACATGTAAAGGTCTTGTTACAAAAATCTAGGATAGCATGGTGTTGATCGAACCAATCCATTCCAATTAGGATGTCAGGAGATCCTAATGGTATGATATTCATATAAACATTATTACCCACTCCATTAATATTTATTGGAAAACATCTGACCACCTTATCGATCCTTCATTTGGTTCTAGTGGCTAGTTGAACCAAACTTGACTTTTCAATCTTACGTTTCTCCAAATATGATTTATCCACTATTTTAGGATCAATCTAACAATGACTTTCACCTGAATCAATTAAAATATAAACAAGATAATTAATGATCTTACCTCCACTTCGATCATATTGGATTTGTACTCGCCTTGTCGATCTTCTAAAGCTTCATATATTCTTCCCATTTCCTCCACTATTGTAGCCTCTTGGATGTTCTGAATACTCTTCACTTTATCTCCTCTGTGAGGGAAATCCTGTATATGTGATTTTCTTTGCACCCCAAACATTCGATTGGTGGTCTTCCTCTTTTCCCCAGGGATTCTTATTTCTTAGATTCATCTTTAGCAAAATTGTTTTTCTGATTTTTATAAGGGATGTTTCTATTGAAAGGAGGTTTGAATCCCTTCCTCCTTTGATCAAATTTATCCTTCTTCTTATCCTTCCAATATTTCTGCATGGATTCTCTACCCTTTCCTTGCTCATATAGGTACTTAGCCTTCCTTATGGTCTCTTTCAAAGTCCTAGGCTTATCATACTGAATATTTTCCCTATAAAAGGATGGTGGTCCACTTAAAAATATCTTTATTTTAACTTTTTCATCCCTGATAAATCCTACATACTTCAGTAATCCCAAGAAATTCTTCTCATATTCCATCATGGTCATGCTTTTCAACCTGAGTTCAAATAAGTCATGCATATTATTTTCATAGAAGCTTTGAAAGGTACTCCTAGAAATATTGCTTGAACTGCTTCCAAGTAATATTTCTCTCATTAATGTGCTCAACTTGCTTTAGTTGATCCCACCACATAGTAGCTTTTCCATGTAAATGGTATGTGGCAATTCTTACTTCTAGGTTTGATGAGTAGTTATGCAATTGAAAATAACTCTTGAGTCCAATCATACATGATTCAACATCATCTTTCCTTTGTCTTTCACCATCAAAGTATGGTGGATTAAGCTTCCTCAACTCTCCTTGCAAACTGTCCAATTCATTTCTTCTTCTTTGGTTCCCAACAAGATACACTTCTAGACTACTTATGGATTCTTCAGATGCATAATATTTACTTTTTTAGTAAGGAGGTGAGTAATTCCTATGAGTTATTCTTACACTTCTTGAATGAGAAAGTCTTATGTAGTTACCTCTTCTTTCATGATATATTCCTTCTTCCTCCTGCCTTCAGTATGATCCATTATTTGCTTGCCTATGCAACTAATTTACGATTTGCATCACTTTAGAATTTATTTTATTATTTTCTCTCATTAACCTCTCATTGTATTCTTTGTATCTCTGCAATTATATTTTCAGGTTTCTCATAGTCTCTATTAATGTTTATTGTTCCCCTATGCTCCTATGCCCATTTGATTATGCCTTTGCATTACCAACACTGATATTTTGACCTTTGGTTTCTTTATCATGGTTGAAGGCTCCTTCTCCTTCCTATATTTCTTGAATATGCATTCTTATTTTGAACTGATATGGTTATACTCCCTATTTCTAAAACATTTGCGAGCAACCTTTTTTTAGAATTATGCATATTATAAAAATTTTGCCAAACAATGCTACAAGTCCTTTTTCTACTCAATTCATGAATAAATACATCGTCATTATCCAAATTATAAAAATTAAATGTTATTCTCCTTTGAATCATATTTCCAATGACTATACCTATGCCTCATTTTTATCTATGAGCTTAAAGTTATGGCTTCTTGAAAAAGCCACTTTCACCCATTTTGTGCATTTTCTTCACTTGTGCAATTTTATTGAATTGTCAACCTCTGTCAACTGCAGAAGAAAATATATCAGGAACTAGATTAACTTTTATATGTGAAATAGTTAATAATATTGACAAGTAATTCATATAAACTCTATTATTTTTAAGAGGATACAACAATAAAAAAAATACAGCAATATGGAATCTGCAACTTTACCTTTTTTCACCATTTTTCCAAACTTAGAATTTTTAGCAAAATTGTCTATCTCACAATCTGTGCACTTATGGAAAAATTTCACTCTCCAATTTTTTTTGTCTCAATGAATATATAAAATGTTTAATAAATAAAATTTCCCCCTTTTTTTTTTATCTAGGGTCACTTTTTCTACTCTGAAAATCTCAAAATTCCCCAAAAAGTGGCCCAAAATAGTGGATTTTGTCATATTTCAGTATCCCCACTCCAATCCCCCTTAGGATTTATTCATTTCCTTCATGTTTTATTTTCGTTTCTACTTTATAGACTCTCCTCAAGAGTTTCAACTTAATCTATACTACTGCCAATGATCTAGAACCAAATCTTTAAAAACCATTGTTTTTCATTTTCTTACAAATCCAAGGATAATTGGACAATGGACCTCTCTGGAACTCTTGTATATATTCTCTTTGCAGAAAAAAACCATAAGTTTCATCTCAATCCGAATTAATTTTCTCTATATATGGCCAAGATATGAAAATGGCTCCAGACTTTTTTTTTGAAACCCTGGAATATTTTTTCTTAAGTGTGATATGAACCATCAATCTTGAATCGAGAGCATTTTGGACCATTGATATTCTTTCTATCAATGATAAAAAATTTATGATCGATGATTTCCTTTGTGAACCAAACCTTCTCTCTAACCATTGTCCATTGACCATTTTCCTCCACAAACCAAAAGTGGCCCACAGATCGTGTTGATGCCCAAACATCAACCATTGTCCATCAATGATGTTCCCCAACAAACCAAGATTGTTCAAAAATTTCTCAAAAACCAAACCATCAACGACCGACTATCCCTTCCCTGATGTGAAAACTATGTTGGCGTGGCATGACACATGATGTTGACCTGGCATGACACATCATCCTAAGGCATCAATTGGGATGATGTGGTATGACACATGGATGTTGATGTGGCATGACATGTCATCAACCTCTCTTCTTGATCGCTCATCAATAGTTTCACTTGGTGGAAATTTTGAACTTTGCACAAAATCTGTTGATGTCTGACCATCGTCCATCATCGATTGAAGATGTCTCGTCGTCAAAATTCAACACTTCGCTAAAGCCACAAACCCCTCACCATCGACCATCGACGATCAGAGGTGTCTCTTGGATGAACTTCAATACTTCATCAAATCGTGTTGATCCTCTACCATTAGTCATCGACGATCAGAGATTTATGTTGACAAATTTCAACACTTATCAATTTTTGGCCAAAGCCCAGGTGAATCTGGGTCATCGATCTACCACTCAAATTGATCTTGACAATTGATTTTCTCCGACTTCCAAATGGCCAAAAATGACCATGGACCATCGATCTTCCTCGTTTTCAAACCACCGAAATGAATCTCAGCCATTGATATGGTAAGTTTGTAAAACTTTGAAACAATACGATCTTTAAATTTTTTCAAGAACATATTTTGGGTCATTGATCTCAATATTGAACATGATCCTGGCCATTAATCCTTTGAACTTTTCCATGAACTACAATGGTCATTAAAATATTATTTTTCTCGACATTCCATTTCAAATTCAGCTCTGTAACTCTATACATCGAATCCATTATCTTCTCATATAATTATGAATTATTCCAAACTCAAATATTCCCATGAATTCGAGGATCTTTCTCTCTAATATTTTCATTTTCCCCAAAATTCAAATAGTTTCAAAATCTGTAATAGAAATTTTTTCTAATTCACACTTGTTCTGACCCATACCAGTCTGATGGTTCAACCAAAAGTTATGATACCAATCTATAACATACTCAACCACCCACAAGTCAGACACGCTACTCCAAAACTCACTTCTAAACTGATTTCAAATTCTTATAAAAATTATTTAATAAAGAAGCATGAAAGAAGCAAGAAACATCACATGAAATAATCAAGATTAATGCTACAACATAAAAGAAATGAATATAATTCCATGTAAAATAATAACCAACAAGCATGCATATTATAACATAATAATATCATAGATAATAATTAATACATAGCATAAATAAATATATAAGAAGAGAAACACATGACAAAGAACACTTAACTTAATCAAAAAAATTCACCAACTAGTTGCAGACCAAGGATGTTCCACCCAACCATAGACACTATTGTTCCAAGTCTCAACAATAGGACACCCTCAATATAGGGTTATGAATCCATAAGGATAGTTCCAGGGTGTCACTCATCTTCCCAAACTAGTCAACACTCAAGCTCTCATAGGTTCCTCAACACACCAACTCTCTTCTCTATAGCTTGCACAATGCAAGAGAATGGACCCCCTTCTCTTCCACACAATCCCTTAGGTTGTCCACCTAAAGAATCACAATTGTACATAAAATTTAGTACATTCCAATGCATCTCAATCATGTAGGTATCAATTCATAGATGGAATACACTAGTAGACACTACAACCAATGAATAATGGTTTCTCTCCAAACAATTTGTTTTTCCTTTCACCCACCAAGATCAAGGATGAATGAGAAATAATGAATCAGTGAAAGTGTGAATGGAGATAATAGAGTGAAGAGTGTGAACAATGAACAATGAATGAACCCCCAAAATAGCCCAATGATTGGTTTATATATTTACTTGAAATTCAAGAACCACATGTCCTTTCTCCAAGAAGCACATGTAACCACATCTCTACAATAAAACATTTATGGGTAAATAAAATATGATAAAATGACTTAGTCCCTTAATCCCCCTCTCTCATGGAAGCATATCCTTCTATAACTCTTGTCCTTTTCCATCTAACAACCAATGATATATTTTATTATTAGTGATGATCAAAACATTACATTTCCTAAGGATGCTGACCTTTTTAATTGTTTGGGAACTCCATCCTTTCATCAAATAAAAAAATTACATTATTTAATATGGGGACTTAAAAATGGGGAATTACATCGATAATACTCGCAAAATCACATGAAGGGTTTTGAGGAGAACATTATTGAGGGAAGGGGGCTGCACAAAATATCTTGTGCGTAGGGATTTGATGGCCTACACTTTATAGAGATTATAGGGAATATTGTTAGTCATGTGATGTATGTCAAAGAGTGGGAAAGCCATCTAGAAGGGATGAAATTCCATTGAATCCACATGTTACATCGCAAGCATTTGATAAATGGGCCATAGGATTTGTATGGCCAATCAATCCACAAGAAATAATATCATGGGCATGGTATGTAATCACTATGATAGAGTACTTGAAAATATGGGCATAATCAACACCAGTTCTAGATTGCATCAAGGATAATTTTGTGTGGTTTTTGTTTGAGAATGTATTCACAAGGTTTGGATGTCTGTGCATCTTACTCATTGATTAAGGAACACATTTTCTGAATAACGAAATTGAAACATTGACTGAGGAGTTTCAAATTCATCATAATAAGAGTATCCCATAACAAATTCAATAAAATATTGGAAAATTATTTGACAAAAATTTGCAATGTAAGTAGAGATGATTAGGACATAAGAGTTCCTGCAGTGTTATGGGCTTACAGGACTACAAGAAAAAAGTTGATAGGAGAAACACCCTTCATTTAGGTCTATGGGAAATAAGTAGTGATGTCAATGGAGTTTATTCTACCTAGCCTACACATTGCAACATTCACTAATATATTGGAATCTAGCACAATAGAGGAGAGACTGGCACCATTATTACAACTTGGGGAAGCTTGGATTGTTGCAAGTTCCCATCATCAAGTTCAGACGTCAATAGAGAAGGCTTGGCATAATAGACACATTAAAAAAAAAAAAATCTAGTGAGAGACTTAGTATTAATTTAATAAAGTAAATTTATGCAGCACCAAGGGAACTTTAGAATGCACTAGTTAGGACCATATGTGATTCAACATGTAATAGAGATAGGTGTTGCGTAGTTGGAAACCATAAATGGAGAAGTCTTTAGACGAATGGTGAATAGAATTCATTTGAAACTCTATAGAGATGACCAACAGTCTGTGCAGTAATATGGGTTGTGCCATACTATTGGAAAATTCAGTTAACAGACAACAAATGCTTGTCATTGATGGAAACAGTGAAGATGATAGGAAAACAAAAGACAAGTTTAGAGAGGTGAATGATCGAAATCAGTGAATGATCGAAGGCAGCGAATGAGCGAAAGGTTGAATAAGAATCTCTGATCATTGAAGAGGGAGACAGATCTCAGCCGTCAGATCCGAGCATAGGTTCCGACCACCGTTGGATCGAAGAGAACTTGCACGGTCTTTAAACTACAAGGAGAAGCGGGTGTAATCACAATATGAAAATTCACGATGAAATCCGAGCCGTCAAATCAAACTCTGATCTGGACCATCAATTCTAGTCATTGTCGGAGTATCGGGGATTGGGACTTTGAAATGTCAAAATCCCTTGACAAAAAGAACCCCGAAATCATGATATGTGATTTCTCTATTTAATCGCATCCATTAAGATAAGAAGTGATCTGGACCATTGATTTAACTCCCTATCGGAGTTTCGTGGATCAGGATTTGGAAGTGACAAGAACATTCACCACAAGAATTTTGATTTCGCAATATGCGATATTGCGATGCAATCGCAGCCATTGAATCGAGAATGAATCTAGACCATTGATTATGGATCGTATCGGACTTTCGGGCATCGCGAATTCAAGAGGCAAAGACCTCAATACATCAAGAATGTCGATTTTGCGATATGCGAAATCACGATTGAATCTGGACCGTCAGATCAAGAAATGATCCGGACCATTGATCTGACCTCTCACGGAGTTTTGGGGATCGGGATTTGTAAGTGACAAAAACAATGAATTCCAAGAAGGCCGATTTCGCAATGAGTGAATTCTCGACTTAATCTGAATCGTCAGATCTGATTATGATCTGGATCATTGATCTGACCGCTTTACGGAATTTTGTGAATCAGGATTTGTAAGTGAAAAGAATAATAAAGGTCATCCAACGGTGCAAGAATAATAAAAGTCATCCAACGGTGCGGATAAAACTTTACTGTGATCGGAGGGTTACTGTTCTTTCTCGTAGATTAACTCCTGAGTTTAGAATCTGTTAGCAAAACGAACTCATGATTGCAAATCAGTTAGCGTTTCAGTTGGCGTTTCAATTGCTTAGACAATTGTTGTCTTTTTGCCTAAGGAGTTGGGAAGGTGAACCGTCATGTTTGATTGTATAAAAGAAGTTGAAAATAGATTGTGTCGTGTTGGTTGTTCTGCATGTGAAAAATAATGAAACTGTAAAAAAAGTAGAGGAGAGGATGCGCAGGAGGAGATTGAGTATAAGAGAAGAATGACAGAAAGAGAAGAAGAATAGCAGAATGATAGAAAGAGAAAATGCAGATTAGAATAGCAGAATGAAATGAGAGCAAGAGTTGATGCAGAGCATACTTTCTAAACAGAAAGAGGAAGAGAAGAGCAGTAGAACAATGTACAAAAGACCATATTTACAGAACAAAGAAAGATTGGTAACAATTGATTTATCTGTAAAAGTTGAATGCTTAGTTAGCTATTTTTATATTCTAGGGAGGTTGGGAGGTGCTCAGGAGGACTGTTGTCCTCAAAGGTTCAAGTGGGAGCTTGAACACATGAAGTTGTAGCTTCCATCTGGTTGCAGCCAGAGAAACCATGGTGGCAGGGTGGTGCTAGGGAGAACAAGTGTTCTCTGTTATACATGGTGGAGCTTGTGTAACTGGAAGTTGGTGCTTCCATCCAGTTGGTGCTGGAATATTCAGGGAGTTGGTGCTTCCTTCTAGTGGGTGCTATAGAAACCAAAGATTTGGTTCTCTCAAACAAGTTGAAGCTTGTAAAATAGAGGTAGAAACCTCACATTGAGTTCGTGCTCAATTAAAGATGATGTACAGAACTTAAAAGATTGCCTATCATTTCGAAGAAGAAGAGGTTTTCTCCCTTTATGGGTTTCCTCTTGAAAATTTGTCTCTGTGTATACCTTATGTGTGATTGATGCTTTTTACTTTTACTGTCCATATGCTGTATAATGTTGATGATCACTTGAAGAAAGTTTAAGAATGTTTTAATAGACTTAAAATTGTTTAATCTCAAATACAACTGATTCACCCCCCCTCTCAGTTGTATCAGTAATTTCAACAATTGGTATCAAAGCCGGTTCCTTCTATTTAAAGGTAGATATGTAAACTTAAACATGATAAGTCATGAAGGGACTTCAGCCTCTAAGTCCCCTCTGTTTGATGGAACAAATTTTTCCTTCTGGAAGATTAGAATGAGAACATATTTAATGGCCTTGGGTGCTGATGTTTGGGATGTATTAGAGACTGGATATACAAATCCTATTGTTCTAGCGAACAAGGATGATAAGTTATAGTTTAGTTTTAACGCTAAGGGGATGAATGCTATCTTGAATGGACTTGCTAAAGATGAGTTTGTAAAGGTGATGCATCTTGATACTGCTAAAGCAAGGTGGGATAAACTTATTAACAGTTATGAAGGAAATGAGAAAGTAAAAGGTGCCAAACTTCAAACATACAGATTGAAATTTGAACAACTAAAGATGAATGAAGATGAAACAATTAGC
>JZKD02S2108335.1:335086-351672 GCA_000966675.3 Picea glauca
TGAAATGTCCATGATAGGAGAACTGTCATATTTTCTTGGCTTACAAGTAAAACAAAGATCTGCAGGAATTTTCATTTCTCAAGAAAAATATTTGAAAGAGATGTTGAAGAAATTTTAGATGGAAGATTCTTATACAGTTAGCACACCTATGGTGGTTGGTTGCAAGATGAGTAAAGATGATATATCACCTGATGTTGATCAAAGAACATATCGCTCTATGATAGGCAATCTTCTGTACATCACAACATCTCATCCTGATATAATGCAAGCTATTGGAATGGTAGGTCGTTTTCAGTCTACCCCTAAACAAAGTCATTTGGTAGCTGTCAAAAGGATATTTAAATATTTGAAGGGAACAATGACTTATGGTCCGTGGTATCCTAGAAATCAGAATTTTCAGTTAACTGCTTATTCAGATGCAGACTAGGCAAACTGTGTTGATGAGAGAAAAAGCACCAGTGGAGGAGCATTTTTTCTGGGTGACTCATTAGTTGCATGGCTTAGTAAGAAGCAAGGATCTAATTCATTATCCACTACAGAGGCAGAATACATCACTGCTGCTACTTGCTGCACACAAATTTTATGGATGATACAAACTCTTGCAGATCTGAAGATAAATTACACTGATCCCATTCCAATTCACTATGATAACACTAGTGCTATTAGTGTCTCCAAGAATCCTGTTATCCATTCCAAGACTAAGCATATTCCAATCAAGTACCATTTTCTCAGAGAACAAGTTACTAACATAATTGTTCAACTGAATTATATACCTTCTAAAGAAAAGATTGTTGATGTCTTTACTAAACCATTAGCAGCAACCCCTTTTGGATATCTTCGTCAAAAGTTGGGGATTATAATCTCTTGTGTCTAATATGTACACCTAGTGAGGGGGAGTACTTATTGAATATCTGATGTATTTCCAAGATGCTTATAGTTGACAGGGGGAGTATGTTTTTATAACAGTTCAGGGGAAGAATGGTTCTTCTTTGACATTGATGTCAAAGGGGGAGAAAAGCGCAGGAGAGAAGATATGAATACATGTGGGTTTTTGTGTTGCCATCAATGCCAAAGGGGGATATTGTTGGAAAATTCAGTTAACAGACAATGAATGCTTGTCATTGATGGAAATAGTGAAGATGACAGGAAAACAAAAGACAAGTTCAGAGAGGTGAATGATCAAAAGAAGTGAATGATCGAAGGCAACGAATGAGAGAAAGGTTGAAGAAGAATCTCTGATCGTTGAAGAGGGAGACAGATCTCAGCCGTCAGATCCGAGCACAGGGTCTGACCACCGTTGGATCGAAGATAACTTGGACGATATTTAAACTACAAGGAGAAGCGGGTGTAATCACAATATGCAAATTCGCGATGAAATCTGAGCCGTCAGATCAAACTCTGATCTGGACCGTCAATTCCAATCACTGTCGGAGTATCGGGGATCGGGACTTTGAAATGTCAAAATCCCTTGAAAACAAGAACCCCAAAATCGCAATATCCGATTTCGTGATTTAATCACAGCCATTAAGATAAGAAGTGATCTAGACCGTTGATTTAACTCCCTATTGGAGTTTCGTGGATCGGGATTTGGAAGTGACAAGAACATTCACCACAAGAATGCCAATTTCGCGATATGTGATATCGCGATGCAATCGCAGCCATTGAATCAAGAATGAATCTATACCATTGATTATGGCTCGTATCAGAGTTTCGGGGATCGCGAACTCAAGAGGCAAATAACTCAATACATCAAGAATGCCGATTTCATGATATGGGAAATCGTGATTGAATCTGGACCATCAGATCATGAAATGATCCGGACCGTTGATCTGACCTCTCATGGAGTTTCGGGGATTGGGATTTGTAAGTGACAAAAAAAATGAACGCCAAGAAGGTCGATTTCACGATGAGTGAATTCCCGACTTAATCTGAATCATCAGATCTGATTATGATCTGGATCATTGATCTGACCGCTTTATGAAATTTTGTGAATCGAGATTTGTAAGTGAAAAGAATAATAAAGGTCATCCAACGGTGAAAGAATAATAAAAGTCATCCAACGGTGTGGATAAAACTTGACTGTGATCGGAGGGTTATTGTTCTTTCTTGCAGATTAACTCCTGAGTTTCGAATCTGTTAGCAAAATGGACTCATGATTGCAAATCAGTTAGCGTTTCAGTTGGCGTTTCAGTTGCTTAGAAAATTGTCGTCTTTTTGCCTAAGGAGTTGGGAAGGTGAACCGTCATGTTCGAGTGTATAAAAGAAGTTGAAAACAGACTGTGTCGTGTTGGTTGTTCTATATGTGAAAAAGAATGAAACTGTAAGAAAAGTAGAGGAGAGGATGCACAGGAGGAGATTGAGTAGAAGAGCAGAATGACAGAAAGAGAAGAAGAATAGCAGAATGACAGAAAGAGAAAATGCAGAGTAGAATAAAAGAATGAAATGAGAGCAAGAGTTGATGCAGAGAATACCTGCTGAACAAACAATGGAAGAGAAGAGCAGCATAACAGTGTATAGAAGACCAGATTTATAGAACAAAGAAAGATTGGTAACAATTGATTTATCTATAAAAGTTGAATGCTTAGTTAGCTATTTTTATATTCTAGGGAGGTTGGGAGGTTCTTGGGAGGACTGTTGTCCTCAGAGGTTCAAGTGGGATCTTGAACACAGGAAGTTGTAGCTTCCATCTGGTTGCAGCCAGAGAAACCATGGTGGCAGGGTGGTGCTAGGGAGAACAAGTGTTCTCTGTTATACAGAGTGGAGATTGTGTAACTAGAAGTTGGTGCTTCCATCTAGTTGGTGCTGGAACATTTAGGAAGTTGGTGCTTCCATCCAGTTGGTGCTTCCTTGTAGTGGGTGCTAGAGAAACCAGAGAGTTGGTTCTCTCAAACAAGTTGAAGCTTGTAAAACAGAGGTAGCAGCCTCACATTGAGTTGGTGCTCAATTAAAGATGATGGACAGAACTTAAAATACTGCCTATCATTTCGAAGAAGAAGAGGTTTTCTCCCTTTATGGGTTTCCTCGTGAAAATCGGTCTCTGTGTATACCTTATGTGTGATTGATGCTTTTTACTTTTACTGTCCATATGCTATATAATGTTGATGATCACTTGAAGAAAGTTTAAGAATGTTTTAATAGACTTAAAATTGTTTAAGCTCAAATACAACTGATTCACCCCCCCTCTCAGTTGTATTAGTAAATTCAACACATACCACATGTATCATAGTAGTTGTATTATAGTGGGAGAAAAAACACACACAAAAAAAAATAAAAAGTAGAAAAAGGAAGAAAATCGAATAAAAATTAGATATAGAAAAAAGAAAAATATGATAGAGTACAAAGCATAAGAGATTATGTAGAAGGAAAGGTTATTGCACATTAGGATGGACCTGCACCAATTTAGAAAATAATACACAGAAGAAAAAGATTGTGAGGCAAACATATGTAAAAGTAGAAATAGTTGTGCAATTTGGCACTGACAAGACCGTTGGAAGCATTAAATAAAATAAATGATGACTATGAAGAGGGAATGACAAGTTATAAATATTTCATATAATATCGCATGGTAAAATCCACCAGAAATCACGACAGATTGGTAGTACGAGGAAAAAATCACACAACGAATTTGGTAATAAAGCTACATTTATTTAACCATTTATCAACCTCCTTGGCAGAATGGACAAGTTAGATAAGGTATGATGAGAAATGCATAGTTGGAAAGGAGGCATAAAAATAGTTGGAGGTTTCCAATAATAAACCATTGTTACTAAGAGATGCATGCAAGAGAGAGAAAAACAAAGAAAACCCAACTGAATCAGAGTCGAGCTACAACTACCATAGAAAAACCACAGAGCCAGTCAAGAAACCTATCACATGAAAAAATTGCCCCATCAAAAGTTGGAGCGCCAACAACAACAATGTGAAAAAAATCAAAATGCCCAACAGTTACAACATAGGTTGAAGAAGTACCAGGATCTTGGTCTTCGACTTCAAAAAAAAACTTCCATAGGGATTATATTCCACCAAGGAAAGATGACGTGCCACCAATCAAAGTACCAACAGATGGGAAATACTTTCTAGCAACATCACCAGTCCCACCTGGTGTAAGTATTGAAGGAGATATGATCAACAAGGTTTCTGACCTCAAGTTCATCGATCATGATATCACCAATGAGAAAAAATTCCCGGAGTTGACTGGGGAAAAATACTTGTGTGTTAAGATCATATCATGCATAGAAGTGATAGTGATGGAGACATAGGTGTGGGAAATAGGATTGGAGAAGTTGGGCATACTAAACCTGATGGATATCCCACACTTCAGACACAGTTTGGAAATTCATGCTTGTGTGAAGTTATTGCTCAACTACGTCCATGGGGGGACACTGTTTCTTGACCAAATGTCAATCGATACTGCAATAATTTTTTGGATCATAGGGCTCCCAAAATACGGAGAGGATCCAACCATTTTGTTGAAAAAGGTAGGAAAGAGATCCTTGTCATTAGAAATGAAGGAAAAGTTCTAGATGTTCAAGGAGAAAAGGGCCTTCGATGTTAATGACATCGATGATGACAATGTTTAGTTTGCAACACAGGTATTAGCGTGCAAGTTGTTGTGAAAATGTTGGAAAATCTGAAGTACCAGCTGCAGTAATTGTAGCTATAGAAAAATGTCTTGAAGGGGTTAAAATGAACTAGGCCACCTTCTTGGTGAACCAGTTTTGGAAAGATTGTATAGAGGCCCAGGAAAAGGGCACAAAATTTCACTATGCATGGATTTTGATTTTGATTGTGTTGGTCGAATGGAAGGAACCAGGATACTATCAACACATGCGCACATATGATAGAGGTAATATGGTCGAGTGGTATGCCAACTTATGGAATACAACGAATAAAAGGAGGAAACGGGATAATAATGTTACATTCTTTGTATACATCCATATTATCAGGTATCTAGTTGAACACACACTGCACATTTTTGTTGAAACAATGGAAATGTATAAATACATTACAAGATTCAAATAAGGCATGCACCATATGTATGTGTAGGAAATGAAGGACCTACCGAGCCAGTGGTTTTGAACCAACTATAGGTTGACATCAAAATATGTATGCCTAATTGTGAATGATTGGTAAGAGGGGTGGAAAACCCCAGCAGAGAAAACAAAGCACTCTAAAGAGGAAGGAGAGAAGGATAAGAGTGATGAAGAAATAGATGAGGAGAAAGGGAATGTTAGGGTCCTAACCCGCACATAGGTAGAACAATATATTCAGATTTAATAAAGGCCAATATTAATAAGGCCTTTCAATAAAATAGAATAAGGTAGATGTAAGAAGACCTAATAGAAGATTCCGCTTCTAGAAGGATCTTCCTCTAGATGCTTCTTTCTAGTATAAATAGGAGTCTAGGGTATGAGAACTCTAGCTTTGATATTATTGTAATAGATCTTTGCTCAACTATAGGTTTCCCCTTGAAGAGGCCTGTGAACATTGCTTTCAGATTCAAAGTGTTATTTCTTTTTTTATTATTATATCATTTCAGTGTTATTGAGGTGAATGTTTTGGTTATATTGTTGTTATTCTACCATTACTAGCATTTTATTTTTGTTCTGCATACATTTTATATCTAGTATATTACAAGTGGTATCAAAGCACTTTCCTCGGCAGAAAGTGTGGGTTAATTTTTTTTTCATGGTAGAGATGTATTCTGACGTCTTTAAGCCACAGAGATCTATCATTATGCACATAAACCCATGATTGAGGGATTCATACACACAGGAAAATACACATGGTACTTAAGTGCACATCTGTTGGCCACCCTTGTAACCTCTGTTGGCACCCCTTTGAGTGGTAGAACATCAGACAACACCTGTGTACGGATTGACCTAGATTACGTAAAGCCCTCTTTAGATAAACCGATTGACTGCCTGACTTCTATAGTGTCACTGAGAACAACACTCGAGAAGATACTCTCTAGTACCTGGGTAGTCAGGTAGTACAGCTAAGCATACGGTCTATCATCCTTAGTTAGTGACCTCAGATATTGGATCGAGTAATAGTGTTGTACCCCGCACGTATATCATAGAGCTATAGCACAGGGCAAGCCCTTGTCTATAGAACCCTTGAATACCTAACCCTTGGGGACATAAACATAAACAAATTAAAACAGACATGATCTATTATCATGCAACTATGTTCGGGTTGCCAAGTAAATACACATTTCTTTCTAGTTAAGTATTTGGGCATTTCCTCTCTGCAGTATTCTTCAGACCGAAGTTAAGAGTATAACTCCGTAAAAAAAAAAAAAAACTGGAAATGTTTTTCACCATTATTTGAGACCTATTCCATTGGATTCATCTCTTCTCCCTTATCACATTCATCCATATAATTTTTCGGCAAAATATTTTACCCCGCCCGCCCATTTTTAGTTTCCCCATCCTCATGGCCCATACTCGTAGCCAAGACTTGGAAACTCACTTCAACACCTTGCAATCTAGTCTCATTGAGACCCAACAATAAGTGAAACAAATCAGTGCCAATCTTGTTTCCATCAATAAAACCATGTAGTCCTCAATGGGGGAAATCAAACAAGACCTCACCACCCAACTTGAATTAGTCTTTTTGACACTCTGCACCAAAATGCATATCCCTACAAATAACCATTCCTCTTCCTCACCTCCACATACTAAAGGTGACCATTCCTCTCATTACCATACCTTGCAGAACCATCACTTTCAACGTGACCTGCGCCTTCCACGGGTGGATGTGACCAAATTTGATGGATCAGACCCCACTGGTTGGGTAACCCAAATGGAACATTACTTCTCTTTATACGACATTACAGATGACTTGGCCAAACTCCGATATGGTGTTCTCCATCTAGATCAAGAATGTTGGAAATGGTGGTAATGGAGAAAAACTTCACGTCAAGGGTATATTGCTTGGACACACTTTGTGGAAAAGGTCTATGAATGATTTGACACTGACACCAACCATTTGGGCCATTTGACAAAGTTGAAACAATTAGGAATAGTGGAATACTTTATAGTTTCCTTTGAGTGCATGGATTTTAGAACAGAGGGCATGCCTGATGCCTTTTTCCGAGAATGTTTTATCAGCGGCCTCGAGGATGAAATTCAGGCCCATGTCCTCATGTCTCGGCCTGAGAGTTGGATGGAGGCTACCAAAAGAGATAAAGAAGCACAACAGGTTGTATCTTCTCAAAACCGCAAACCCTCCTTTATCCCTTTCCCTAAACCAGTAAATCCCACTAATCTCTCTGCTCCACTAAAGATCCAAAAATTGACCAAGGCTGAAATGGATGAATGCCAACTCAAAGGCCTTTGTTATAACTGTGATGACAAATATTTCCCGGGCCACAAGTGTAAAGAACAAAATATTTTTATGGCCATCTCCGAGGAGATTTCAGAAGAAGATGAATAAACTCCCTCTGTGTCTAAGTCCCCTAAATCCACTGACATAACCCCTCCCTTAGACCCTCTTGAAGTAGAACTGATCATTTCCCTCAATGCTCTCACTGGTTTCTTTGCTCCTCAAACCCTCAAGCTAATCGGTTACATCAAGCATCGAAAGGTCATCATTCTGGTTGATAGTGGCAACACCCATAATTTTATTCATTGCCGCATTGCCTAAGAAACTCATTGTTACATCCATGCCATCAATAATTTCCAAATCATGATTGCCAATGGTGGTTCCATGAAATGTGGAGGGCATTGTGAAATTTTATGTCTCCAAATTGGTGACTACCACCTGAAGTCCCATACGTTTGCTATCAACATGGGAGGTTGTGACATTGTGTTGGGTGCAGACTGGATAAGGAATTTAGGTCCCATTCTCATGGATTTTAAAGACTTAACCATGCAATTCGACCAGGAGGGCCACCAATATAAGTTCCAAGGCATCATCGTCGGTTCACCTGAGATCACTAGTTCCCATCGCATGGAAAAGATGCTAAAAAAGGGTCATTCTGGTGTTATCACCCGAATCCATGCCATACAAGCAATAGAGACACCCTCGGTACCGCAAGACCTCCAAGCCATCCTTTCTAAACATTAATTGGTCATTTCCAATCCCCAAGGCCTCCCTCCTTCCCATGGTGTTCTTGATCATTCCATTCCCCTTGTACCTGGAAGCCTTCCTCCCAATATCCTTCTGTATCGTCACCCCTTTTCCCAAAAAAATGAAATTGAGAAAATGGTCCAAGAACTCCTTAATGCAGGCATTATCCACCCTAGTACAAGACCCTACTCGTCTCCTATGGTCATGGTCCTAAAGAAAGAAGGTTCTTGGTGAATGTGTCCTAACTTCTGTGCCCTCAACAAACTTACCATCAAATACAAATTCCCCATTTATGTCATTGATGTCCTCCTAGATGAATTGAGTGGCACCCAATTATTCACTAAACTGGATCTTCATTTGGGCTACCACTAGATACATATGAAAGAGGCAGACATTCTCAAGACTACCTTTAGAACTCATGATGGCTACTATGATTTTTTGGTCATGCCCTTTGGCTTGTGTAATGCCCCCTCCACCTTCCAAAGCCTCATGAATCATGTCTTTCGTCCTTTTAAGTTTTCTCCACCATTTTTTCATAGTTTTCTTTGATGATATCCTCATCTATATAAAAACCTAGACAAACCATCTTTGTCATGTGGATTGAGTTCTCCATCTACTCTCTTAGCACCAAATTTTCCTAAAATAGTCTAAATGTGCTTTGGGTGCCTCAGAAGTAGAATACTTGGGTCATCTGGTTGGAAAAGATGGCGTTAGGGTGGATCCTAAAAAGATTGAAGCTATGTAAGACTGGCCTCACCCAAATACTTTTAAGAGCTTGTGTGGATTTCTAGGATTAACAGGGTGTTATCACAAGTTTGTTAAGAATCATGGGAATATTGCAACACCTCTCACTGCACTCCTCAAAAAGAACTCTTTCACTTGGACTCCAACCGCTGCTCAAGCTTTTCAAACCTTGAAGATGGCCATGTGCACCACTCCAGTCCTCGCCCTTCCTGATTTCACAAAGACCTTTGTGTTGGAATGTGATGCCTCGGGGAAGGGAATTGGTGTTGACCTTATGCAAGAGGGTCAACCTTTGGCCTTTACCAGCAAGAAATTATCTGAAAGACATCTAGGAAAATCCATATATGAAAAGGAAATGTTGGCTATTTTGCATGTCGTGGATCTATGGTGTCCTTATCTACTGGGGCAATGTTTCCAAATTAAGACAGACCATCAAAGCCTCAAGTATTTTCTGGAACAATGCATTTCCTCCCCAGAACAACAAAAATGGGTGACTAAACTCTTTGGATATGATTATGAGATCATTTATAAGAAAGGAAAAGACAATGTGGTTGCGGATGCACTTTCCTGAAAATATGAAGATGAAGGTTCCCTTTTTTCTCTTTCACTCATTGTACCAGATTGGCTCCAAGACATTCGCCAAGAATGACTACAAGATCCCCAAAGTTCGCAGTTGATCCACCAATTGCAGTCCAATGCTCCAGCTTCCCCAGGGTACTCTTGGCTCCATGAGGAACTTCGATAAAAAGACCATTTGTATTTAAGTAAACAATCAAAGATTAAATCCACGGTACTTTCTAAGCTTCATGCTACACCCATAGAAGGGCACTCTGGGTTCAACACTAAACTTCCTCCACCTACCTCCAAAAAATCCATGCAGTCTTTCCTAGGCCAAATTAATTTCATGAGAAGATTTGTCCCCAGTTTCTCCAAAATGGTCAGGCCTCTCCAGAACCTGATTAAGAAAGACACCCAATATCACTGGGGACCCAATGAAAACCAAGCTTTTAACGATATAAAGAATGCCATAATAGATGCTCCATCTCTCATGAGCCCTGATTTCTCTCAAGACTTTACACTCTACACTTTTGCCTCTGATCGTTCCTATGCCGCGGTCCTAACTCAGAAGAATTCCAAAAAAAACGAAGTACCTATCGCCTTTATGAGCTCTGCTTTCAAAGGTGCTGAACTTAACTACCCAACGGTCGATCAGCAAGCCTACGCTGTCTTCAAGGAAGTTAAGCATTTCCGGTCATATCTTTTGAAGTCAAGGATGAAGGTCATTGTCCCCTACCCTACTGTAAGGAACCTATTAGTGCAAAAGGAGTTAGGAGAGAAAAGAGCCAACTGGGTCACCTCCTTGCAGGAGTATGACTTAGAAATCACTCCAGCACAGATTGTGAGAGGCCAAGGATTGTGTAAGTTGGTCGTTGATTCAGAAACCAAACAGCAAGAAGATAGTGATACGTCAGACCTAGAACAACACGATCAAAATTTGATTTGTTGCGCACAAAGCCTTGTAAGTCCTTGGTACGACGATATTAGATTTTATCTTGAACATGGATCAACACCCCGCCACCTTGACCCAGCCAAAAGAAGAGTGTTGAGACTAAGGTATGCCTCCTTTCATCTAGTTAACGGTATATTGTTTCGTCAGAATTTTGACGGCGTACTGATGCATTGTCTCGAAAAGGACGAAGCAGAAAAATTCTTGCTTGAGTTGCATGCAGGAGAAGCTGGTGGTCACTTCGGTGGTGATACCACTGCTCATAAAGTTTTAAGAGCCAGTTATTACTGGCCCACGCTTTTTAGGGACGCCCATGCCTTATGTCGTAAATGTATCATTTGTCAGAAAGCATCAGGGCAATTGCAAAAACCAGCCTTCCCCTTGCAACCTGTTTCAGTCGATTCTCCTTTCCAGCAATGGGGCCTTGATATCATTGGTCCTATTAACCCTCCATCCTCACAAAAGCACAAGTATATTGTGATAGCCACTAATTACTTTACTCGATGGTCTGAAGCCGCCGTGCTAAGAACTATTAACACAAGTCAGGTGATCGCTTTTCTAAACTTGAATATCATCACTCGTTTTGGCATCCCTGATTGTCTAGTCTTTGATAACGCTTCATACTTTTCTTCTCTCGAGATGAGTGAGTTCGCCTTAGAAATGGGAATAAAGATGAAGTATTTTGCTAGCTACTACCCCCAGGGCAATGGCTTAGCAGAATCAACAAACAAGAACTTGATCAAAATCATCAAAAGAACCATGGCTGAAAATCACAAGAACTAGCACAACGCACTGCTGAATGCGTTGTGGGCTGATAGGGTAACACCCAAAGCTGTTATAGGTAACTCCCCCTTTTTTCTTTTTTATGGCAGAGAAGCCATTCTTCCACCACACATTCTTCTTCCGTCGCTTCAATTGTCACAAAAGGTTCAAGAAGAATATTGTCCCCCTTTAGAAAGTCGTATTAACGCTTTGATGAAGTTAGAAGAAGTAAGAACCCAAGCTAAGCGTAAACTAGACCAACATCAACAACTGATTAAAAGATGGTTTGATTCCAATTCTGCTTCAGATAGGAATTTTGAAGTAGGCGATCTCCTCTTAAAGTGGGACAAACCACACGAAGGGAAGGGTGAACATACCAAGTTTCAAAATTTGTGGCTTGGGTCATTTTTTATTGCTGAAAAATTGGGTCCTAGTTCCTTTCGATTGCAGAATCTTGAAGGGAAGCTTGACACCTATCCGGTGAATGGCCAAGTCCTGAAAATATACTTTGCTTGATTACTACCCTTGTATATTATGTAAATATTTTTTGTTTGCATCTTTTTGTTTTCTTCCTGTTTTGATTTTGATTTGGATTGATTATTTTGTTGGTGTTTTCTGAAATATATGCATGCCTGTGTATAAGCAATTCAGATTCAGATCATGGGAAAATATCTTCACTGAAATAACTCCTCAAAGATTGTACGAACATCAGTGATATATTTCTAAAAAATGATGTTTATGTTGGAAAATTTTGTTGTTTGAAAGAAGTTTACTAATTTCGATCTCTGAGCAAAGTTTGTCATGATCATCTATTATCTTTTTACGCTGTCCCTTTTCCATAAAAGAATGACTCATAAAAGGATATCTCCCTATCATAGCAAGTGGTTTTAGAAATAAAACATTTCTTGAGCTGAATAAATGACAGTGTCAAAAAATTCTGATGAGGTCTGAAAAATATCAAAAAAATATCAAGATTTTTCAGCATCACCCCGCTCAGCTATCCATAAAAGAAAAACAAAATAAAAATGTTAATAAGAGCTGTGGGAAGTGTTTGTAAACCCGTTGGGATAATGAACAGGTCCGCTGGCAGCGGGTAAATGCAAGCATGGTGCCAAGATAACTTCACCGGGGTACTGAACAGGCCTGCTGGCAGCGAAGCAATGTCGGGTAAATGAAAATATGTAAAAATTATAAGAAACCTCTTTTAAGTCCTTTATTCTGATCTAGAACTTCTTGACATGATACAGACGTCCAAGTGGGTTAAATGGAAACCCTGTCGAGGCTATGGACGCCTGCTGGCAGCAGTGGCCATGCCAACAGTATTGAAGATTTTATCATTAATATCATGACTTGCTGGTCTTAAGACTATTATTGGTTTTCGTCTTTTAAAACATCGCTGGAAAAGATAGTAAATGATGATGTTTGTTCGATTTTCTGATGGTTGTTTTTGAGTTGAATTTTTCTTTGTTGTTCTAATCTGAATTTGTTTCTTTCAACAGAGATAACTGCTTCTCCCAGTGTGTCGCCATTGTTGGCAGCCACTTCAATTTTTTCAATTGCCCTTAAAGCTGCCTACACCTATGTCTCTTGAACTTCAAATTTCTGTCGCATTTTGCATACATAAGACATTTTTATTTCATGCGACATTTGCAAATTGGTTTCGATTTAGTTTTCATGACTAAAAGCATGAAAACTCCCCCATCATTATTTGGACTGTCATGATCTGCTCATTGATATTCTGATTGGTACTTACCTTCGGTTTACTTTTCGAACTATGTCCATTTGCCTATTATCACTCTGATTGCGCAACTTGATTTTTATTTAATTGCTAAGCCATTGAGTATGTTGATTGATGAATTATACTTGATTATATAGGGGTCATGGTGAATTAAAGTTTTTTTTATATGGTATGATCCTTATTACTATAAGCTCTTGACTTATCGATTTTATGAAATCTTTTGTTGCAATGTTTATAAACTTTGATTATGCACAAACGCATGGGTCACTTATGAGTTTTGATGTCATATTGAATGGCGAGGTTTGATTATACACATGGCGCATTGGTAAAACATTTGGATTTTGGATTTAATGGTTTGAATTATACACGGTGTGTATCATCTTTGGGTTTGATTCTATATTGAATATCCATGGTTTCAAATGATACAATGGTGCCTTGGTATCACGATCCACCATTTAAATCCTTGTGTTAACCGATTAATGTGGTTTGACTGATGTCATAATTGATTAAACAGTGTTGTATTGTGCCATTAATGTCGTGCATGGTGGTGAACTAACCCACCACCTTCGCATGCACATATTGATTTGCCTCCCCTTTGAACGCTTGCAGCTGTTAATCCTTTCTATTTTTGCTCCTGTTAATCCTTTCTATTTTTGCAGTTGTGTTCAATCCAAATCCTACCATGCACCTGCATCATGGCTCCAGTCGTAAGGGCTGAACCCAATGGTTTCCAGGCATTGTTGATGTTCGATGGTTCTTACAACGACCTGGAGGAATTCGGATGGCTCCTGTTCATACGAAAGTTTGATGGCTATAACCCTAGTGTGGCTCGGCAATTTGCATTAACCTTCGATGGCTGCCGAGCCAAGGTTGGGGATGTGCAATTGGAAAATGATGAGCAATTTCTCAGTCTAGCTACCGGTTTGCCTGTTGTTGGACAGAGATGGTCAAAAAATTGTAAAGTGGAAGATGTCCCATGGACATTACTCTTCTAGTCACGAAGGGTAAGTTCTTGTGACAGAAGTTTTCCTGCAAATATGCTAAAGCAACGCTGGCATGACTTACTGATGGTAACCAAGCAGTTCATTACTTGCGAGGGTAGGTATGGTTTTTTTTTCTTGTATCACCTTCGGCTACTGATGGTTTTCATGGGCTATGAGCTTAATATGCCTTTCTACCTACATAGGAGTCTGTTTAAAATGTCCAAAAGGTACAAACGAAACCAGGCCGACAACAGCCTATTTCATTTTGGGTTAATTAAAATGCTTGTGGTTTGTCATTTGGGATTACGTCGGGACTGTTGGAATGATTTTCTTGAACGCAATAAGTTCGAGGACTCAAGCCCACCATAGGTTGATAAACCTGTGGTCAGCGAGAGAAAATTAGTACCCCCTATCCCTTACAGTGCTCTGCTACCCAAACCCCTACCCGAGCCACCTATTGAACTACCCAATTATGTCACCACAGATGTGGAAAATGTTAAACCCGTGGCTAAAAAGCCCAAGACCAAACCTAATGCCAATTCTAAAGGCAAGAAGAATGCTTGATTAATATCTCGCATGGCAAGAAACAAATCTAAAATACTTGTCAACCCTGACCCTATCATGGTAAGTGAAGATTCTGACTCAGAGATTGAACGCTACCTAGCAAGCGAGTATCCCTATTCTGAAGGATTGTGTGATAAACCCGCATATAATTTTGTGAAGAACTTACCACCTTGTTTGCTAAATGATACAAATTATCCCGGCATCAAAATGCCCTATGAAACCCCTGGTGACTCGTCAAAACCCCCTCCTGTTCTATCTCAACCAGCAGCTCCACCATGTGATAAGTGTGGCATATGGTTAGAAAGGTATTACCTCGATGTGCCAATGCTGTAGTCTAGATTCATGCTTTAGAAGATCAAGTTGCAAGGCTCTCTGGTCAAAAGGATAATATGCCATCCATTGATAAGAAACAACGAACAAACGGTTCGATTTTGTTTAAAAATGTGGAGTCGACAACAACATTCCTCAATTCAAAATTGGCGTAGCTAGATCAACCTCACTAGTATGACTTTCACCTATTTATATGACAAATTCATGAACCCTGTTTACACCGTGGATTTTCTCTGTCACATAAAGCATGCACTTGTGTATATAATTTTGTTTTAATAAATCAATATTCATTAATGTTTTAAATTTCGATTGGATTTGGTTTTGATTCGAATGATCGTAGGATAGATTTGTTTGTTTTGATTTGGTTTGAACTGAATACTCTATCGATTATTGAAGTTGTCAATATTTTCTAAACACAGCTCATTTCTGGTATATCAATTTCAAACACAGTTAATATTTCATTTCGAATTGGTCATATATGATATATTTGGTAAATTATGGTTAACTATTGTGTTTGAATACCATTCTGTGGATACATGACTAAATTGTGAGTAGATTTGAATCATGACTGTTATATCCAACCTATCGATTCGCATAGTTTGACCGTATGATCAGTTTGATTCGTATATTGTTTAATTTTGATTTGGGAATAAAATTGATTATGCACAGAATCACGATGTGTTTCTATTTTTAGCTCAGTCACATTTCGATTTGATTATTGCCCAGTTTATGGTTATCACTGTTGTCGATGGTTACGATCATTATGTGATCTTGTCTGATTTACTATGTAAACACTCAACCATTGTAATCTATGGTGAAGTTCGATGATGTTATGAATGTTTGGTCATAATCGTAACGGCCTTTCTATATCGACATTTGATTAAAACGATATGAATCCTATGCACCCTGTTACAGCCGTAACCAATCGATTGTGATTGTGTTTGATTATAACTATATAGATTTTGGATACGATACAATTTAATTGTAATTTCATTTGGATATGAAACAGTGTGGTTATTATTTGACCATATTTTATGGCAACTAAAAACAGAGCATTCTTATCCTGTTTCGATTGCATCCTTTTCGATTTGGTTTGATTGGAATGATAAATTTGCTTGAACCATTAGTAATTCGATTTTAATAAAAGAAAATGAATTTGGATTGTTTTAAAAAGATTTCGATTTGTTTTCTATCTGATTCTATAAGCTATTTTAGACTAGCTACAGAATCAAATGATTCTGTAGCTAAGTCTGTAGGATCAATTTTTTAGTATTTTGTTACTGAAATATCTTTCTAATCTGATATTTGTGTTCGATTGCAGGTAAATTCGAATTTGCAATTGAGTTGTTGAGCAGTTAGGGGATGTTTCAAAGATTTTACTTGTATTTTATTTTCTTATTTTAGGAGATTTTGGGATATTTCCCAGATTATGTAAAACATTTTGATATTATCCACAAGGAAGTTTTACCTTGTGAAGAGACATATATATACTTATGATTTTTGTAATAATCATCATCCTCATTCGTGGGAGAACAAGGATATGGAGTTCTAATACAAACTGAAGTAGAATTTGGTGTTTTGTCACAGCTTTAGCTTCTCATTATATCAACATTTTGTTTCATGTTGTGTATATCAATTTGTTTATGGTTTATGACTACTCTAGCAATCTAAATCATGTGCAAATGATATAATTTTGATCACTGTTATTCATATATTGTCTCTTCCAAATATATAAAAGACATAACAATTATTAATTCAGTTTTTGATTGACAGGTTTATCTTCTTCATGAATTGAATTGTTATATATAAGTTTTTGCATAACAGGTTTCCCTTATTGCAGAAATTTATAATCATAAGATTGTTATGATTTTTTATGTCTTGT
>JZKD02S2108335.1:362849-391789 GCA_000966675.3 Picea glauca
TTAGGTCTTCTTACATCCGCCTTATTCTATTTTATTGAAAGGTCTTATTAATATTGACCTTTATTACATCCGAATACATTAATATACCTATGTGCGGGTTAGGACCTTAACAAAAACATCTTTAATAATTAGAAAGACAAGACAACAATAATAATTAACCACAAGGTAGAATGGATGTATTTAGTAGTAAGTAATGAAATAATGGCTATAAAATGTGTTAAAAGTTTTGGACGATGGTTATGAATAATATTCATATGATTTGAATTAAATCAGATAAATACGATGATCTAAAAATAAAGGAAATTAAACCTACACTAACAAAATACAAAGGGACACGTTTACCTAGTGGTGGGCCCTTGCCACACAGGAAGACTCATCCTGAAAGCTTCAGAGACTAAGAAAGAGGTTTACCAAGAATCAATTCTAATGAAAAGAGATCGTTAAGAGAAAAAAAATTCTATCACAACATTGTAAACATCATTATGCAAGGCTTTAATACTAGCAAAATAGAGCATAAGAGCATTTTTATTTTAACATCAATCTTCCTCCATTACATAAAAAACCTAGTGATCATAACTCCTCTCCTTATCAATCCTCCTCCTTTATTTATACACTTATATCAAGTTTAATACAACCTTGAAAAAACTTCTCCTAATCTCGAAAATACACAAATCTCATTTTTTTTAAATTTGGGCGAAAACAATCAATTTGTAAAATTTGGAATTATAGATCCCCCAAGATCTCCCAATCCCTTTCGAATTTTAGAAAATAGTTTATGAGTTTTGTAGATGGCGGATTTTTCTAAAAATTCATTTGACGATTATGCAAGATCTACTTCCATCTCCACGCAAATCAAGGTGCAATATGGTTTTTTTGAATTATTTGTTGATTTTAGGTTGAATCATTCCACCTGATATGGATGTACACACATGTGAGTCAGGTGAGTTATAGAACATGATTTTACATTTTGATGTCCTTCTGGAGAAAACCCATGTCTCCAAATTTCGACGTTCATCTACATCTGCTCAGAAATTAAGCCAAAATTTTGGTACTGGATGCCTGTAGGATTCTGATACTGACAGGTATCAGATGACTGTAGAACCTTCTGGTACCATACATGGTACAAGAATGTGTAGGAACATTTTTCTTGGACATGGAAATAGAAAATTAAACCATCATAGGTAAAATCATGTTAAAAACATCTTTAATCATTAAAAGGACAAGAAAACAATAATAATTAACCACAAGGTAAGTAAGTAACGGAATAATATCTATAAAATGTATTAAAAGTGTGGGACTATGCTTATGAATGGAGGTTTTACATGGTATACATTATGACATATTTGGATCCCAACACTCCCCCATGCTTGTTGGTTTGCATGTCCTCATGCAAACAAAATCTTTATATACTATATTTAGTCATTGATTGTTGTGACTTTGTTTCTTTTACAATTGAACAATAAAAATTGAGGACAAATAAGAGATGAAATAGGGAGAAATGAGGTTGTGATTGAAATGATAGATATGGTTATGGTAATGGTTTGTGGAAGGTAAAATGTATGAAATGTGAAGTGGTTAACCATGAAGTTTTCTTAAATTTTAATGAAAAGAGTCTTAACCCCGTTTTTACCTCATTTACCTTTCACGTTGATTTTCACTGTAGTATGGGAAAATGGAGGACTAACCGGAGTACATGTTGGCTAAGCCAAAGTACAGAATATTAAACCAAGTAATATTGAGAGCTACTAAAGATCTAGGAGACAAGCTAATCAATGATGATTTGTTGAGATTCCTTTTGTATCTCCCCCACACCTGAGGTTTTTCATTCCCTCATGCAAAAAATGTGAGACACTAAAAAAAAAAGGAGGGTTGTTGATATGGATATGAAAAAAATCTAAAAAGAAGACAATAGAACTAATTAAAACTAGATTTTTATTCATGCTTACAAATAGAAAATTCAGGGAAAATGTCAAAAGTTGAACAATGCATACATTATTCATGATTCATTTCACCAAAACATATTAGCTATGAATAAAATAGTATGTAATTCAGTTTCAATTTATATTAAAAATATCACTTAATCAATCATCTTTGTGAAATAGTGGTCTTAAAATAGATAGGCAATGATAAGGCACGAATGCACCGTTTTTTAACAACTTAAGGAAAAAGAAGAAATTTGAGGAATAGGTCTTGAAGTACTCCCTTAAGTGTTCTCTTCCATTGACAAGGATGACTTCTATGATTTTGAAAATACCCTTCCAGTATTATGTGTGCATTCAGAGGATGAAGATATTACCTTCTCATAAAATTCCAAACAAAATTGCCATAACTTTTAGAAGCAAATCTACTAGAGGAATAAAAGATCTTAAACCGATTTCTTTGTTAACTATTGGCATTCCCATTTATGAAAAGTATGAAAGATAGGTTTCATTTCACTTATATGAAACATTTATATTTATTTAGTTACTATCCTACTCTAATTGAACAAAAGAGAATATCCTTCAAGTATAGGACTACTTCCAGTGAAGCCATGCATGTAACATGGTTTGAAATATATTCATACTCGTGTTTAAAAGATAAATTTTAATGCATACCAGAGTATGAAGGACCAATGGTTTTGATGATGAGATCAAACAATAATGAAAAGTAAAAGAGTAGTGTGACCTGATAACTAATTGGAACCATCTTTCAATAGGATCATGATATTCTTGTTTCCCTTCTTTGTTTAGGTCACACAACATGTCCTCCTTTTCCATGCTATGTAGATTATCTTCTTTAAGATGATTGGTCTTTGGAATGCATACAGGATATGCTAAGAGGAATGTTAATAGATCCTCAATATCAAGTTCCAATGGTTTCTCTTCATTGAATTCTATCCATGATTCTTTAGTCTCCTGAAAAAATTGACAAGAGGAATCCAAAGGGACTTCTAAATATTCTTGTGGAAATACAAATAAATTCTTGATTGCTGTCAAGATATGCTCTTCCTGAGAGGCAGATATCCCAGGGACTGCTACAATGTGAGAAATTTATTGGAGGAATATTCTTCAAGCTCTTGATCATCCATGAATTACTCTAGCTAGTTAATGATCCCTATATCTCAACACAAATTATTACTCAGGGGTTCTTAGAGAACCCCAAAAATGATTTATCATCAAAGATATGAATTTTAAAACTAAGAAATTAAAACTATTTTCAAAAATAAAACACACCAAACTTGAACTCCTTGCGTTAATGGGACCTTGTTGTCACCAGATTATTGATTCAAAGAATTCGGCTCATCATAAATAAAACTAAATTTTAATAAATAAAAACACACTTTTTCATAAAAGAAGGAAAAACACGCTTGAATTAACAAAAAAACACTTATGCATGAAAGGGAGAGAACAACCTAACTTTGAAGCAACCCCACTAAAGTGGATACGTGGGATCTTCCCTCACATCTTACCATCTTCTCTCTGCCCTTAGTTCATCCTTAAAACTAATCCAAAACAATTATATCAATCTAATTCAAATACTACCTATTACCATTTACAACTCCCCGACAACAATGCCAAAAATGCCAGGCTAAATATATGCACTATTAATTCCCAACATTAAATTCTCAACCAGGGAGTCATAGACTTAGAGGTACAAGCATAGGAAATGAGGGATTAGAGCCTAGTCTAACATAATCTAAACTAGTGTCGACAAACACACAAAACAATTGAGACTAGCCCAATCACCTTAGGAAGAAACCCATCATAAGGTGGTCATATCTGCCGAGTTAAGTCATTAATTCCTACATTGGTGATTGAAACTACTAGAAAATTAAAAGGCAGGAGCTTCGAGATCATTAAATTAAGTCAATACCAAATATTTTCTACTTACTCAAACCAAGAAAGATGTTGAAACTCCAAATTCAATGTAAAGAACCAGAAAGTGAGAGAAAGTAGAGTATCAAAAGAAATTGGAAGTATAAGATACTAAAAACTCATGAATTAAAGAATAAAGTGAAAAATGAGTTTGCAAGATCAAACTAAGGCATATAATCTTAGTCTAAGATTTTTCAATGAAAATAATGGATATTATTCAATTTATTTACAATGATACTCTCTGGAACAAAACAAAGTTTATATTTCAATAACAGGTTCCATATCTAGGCATGTCATAAATTCAATGGATCCATATACTTTAAAAGATCATTTAACTTTGCTTGATGGAAAATTAAACCCACACAGTCTTCATATCTATCATTTTTTCTCATAATCATTGTTCGAACTCAAATTCAAGGTGTTTGTTTCAATGACTTATTGAATATTATTCTATTTTTTTTTTATTCTTAAGATCTGTTCATTCACATGCCTATTATATGTTTATTAATAGTGGAAATATAAAAAAAAATAGAAGGACTGTAGCTGAATTTATAATTCCAGAGACCAATTTACCACTCAAAGTTTCACACATGCAAACTCATGATTGAATAAATTACTGGCTTAATCAAGAAACACTTTAATCTTCAAGTCATGATTCAAGAACACAAAGATCAGATCATTTTCATAAGTTTTTAACTACCCAAGATTGGAATTTAGATCTATGATACAATTAAATCATTTTAAGGAAATCAAGGAAATAATCAACACTCTAAAATTTAATTTCATTCCTTTCAAAAACAACTAAATTCACAAAAACAAACAAGAATAAAAGAAATCACACAGGAAGATTTGTTTATTGAACACAATTTAAAATGTAATGTTCATATGATTTAAATTAAATCAAAGAATTATGATGATCTACAAATAAAGGAAATTAAACCTATACTAACAAAATACAAAGGGACAAGTTTACCTAGTGTTGGGCCCTTTCCACATAGGAAGACTCTCCCTAAAAGATTCAGAGACTAAGGAAGATGTTTACCAAGCATCATTTCTCATGAATAGAGATCGGTAACAACAAAATAATTTGATCACAACATTGTAAACATCATTATGCAGGGCTTAGTACCAACAAAACAGATTGTAAGAGCATTTTTATTTTAACATCAATCTTCCTCCATTACATAAAAAACCTAGTGATCATAATGCCTCTCCTTCTCAATCCTCCTCCATTATTTATACACTTAGATCATGTTTAAAACAACCTTGAACAAACTTCTCCCAATCTGGAAAATACACAAATCTCGTTTTTTTAAATTGGGGAAAAAATAGTCTATTTGTAAAAGTTGGCATTACAGATCCCCCAAGATCTCCCAATCCCTTTCGAATTTTAGAAAATGGTTTCTGGGTTTTGTAGCTAGCTAATTTTTCTAAAACCCAGTTGGAGGATTTGCAATATCTTCTTCCATCCACATGCAAATCAAGGCACAATATGTAAGTTTAGAATTATTTGTTGATTTTGGGATGAATCATTCCCCCTGAGATGGAGGTCCACACGTGAGATTTGGGTGAATTGTGAGACACATTTCAATGTCCTTTTGGATAAAACCCATGTCCCCAAATTTTAACATTCATCCTCATCTGCTCGAAAATTAAGCAAAATTATGGTACCCAATGTCATTGGGATTCCGGTACCAACATGTATCGGATGACTATAGAACCCTCTGGTACCAGACATGGTACGAGAATGTGTAGGAACATGTTTCTTGGACATGGAAACATATAATTAAACAATCATAGATAAAATCATGTTAAAAACATCTTTAATCTTTAAAAAGACAAGAAAACAATAATAATTAACCACAAGGTAGAATGGATGTATTTAGCAGTAAGTAACAAAATAATGGCTATAAAATGTATTAAAAGTGTGGTACTATGCCTATGAATGGAGGTTTTACATGGTATAAATTATGACATATTTGGAGCCCAATAACGCGCAGAAACAATAAGAAAGAACGAAAGGATTTGTCACTTCCCATTCCCTCGCTACTACAGAAACTTGGTTCTTGCAATCCAAATAGATACTTTGGGTGAGACTTCATCTGAACCTATAGGAGATGCCAAAAGTTCCAGTTTCTAGTGGTTTTTTTTGGTCAAATATAACTTGAACCTGGAGTCTTACAACCACGTGAAACATCTATAGTCACCTTTTTAGGCTACCTAGGAGTGGTCACTAAGGATACCACCTCACAATCTATGATCGAGTGAACAGTCGTAGGTACGACCACATGTAAGGGCAGAGTATATCATCCTAAAGCCTCAAAAGTGATACCTCGGGGATATTTTTGTCACAAACGAAACCCATGTATACATAGTAATCAAAGAAATATATAAAACACTAATACAAGAAGAGAGGGGTAATCAACCTACTTGACCCAATACAACTTTGTTCTTAACTCTTGTGTTAGAGGAGTATCCTGACACACCAATTATGAAAATGGGTTTTACACTCTTTAATGACTTTTAGGTTTCATTTGGTGGGATTGGAGAGTTTACTCACAAGTCCTATTCCAAGGCCCTAAGCCTATCTATTGTTGGTTCACAAGAAAATAAAAGAGTCTGTTTAACTTTATTACAAAATATTTTCTTATGGTTTCTGTTTTTGTCAAAGGAAAATGGATGAAACTTTGATGTTGTTTGTGACTCTTGACCCAACCAAAGAAATGAAAATCAATGAATTCTAGCTATGAGATATAAAGAGATATTTTCTTTGCAAACTTAACAATGCAACCTCACAAGAACCAAGAAAATGTGCAAAACAAATCAAAACCACAATTTTAACAAGATATGAAAACCAAACACTTCAACAATGAACTTTGTCTTCAATGATAAAAATATTTTATGCAATAATTTGTGTTTGTTTTTTCCAATTATGATACAAAAAGTTCCTTCATATAAACAAGACCAACAACTTACAAATCGAAAACCAACAAATCAACAAGCAAGGATTGTAGAAAGTTTGTAGTGATGCTTGGAATCACACTCCAATGTCTTTTCAAGGACCTCAACCCAAAACTCATAATGAGAGTGGATCTAGAAATTCACACAAATTGCAAGAGGGAAAATCAACCAAATTCAATCTGATATGAAACACTACAAGATCTAATTAGATATGTTGGGTGCCCAACCCATCTCAATGGATTACTAAACAACAAACAAACACAAATAGTCAATCCAAACAAGCTGCACCAACACACTTCAAATCTATATTGAAGACAAAATGTGTGAAAAAAAAGGCTCAAAAAAACATACGATCCAAAAGCATAGACCAATTATACATTCCTGAGATCAGAAACTTGCAGATATAACCAAAAATGTCTGGAAAAATTGTAATTTTTGAATCTTACAAGTTTTGTCGTGGGTCATATAGAATGCAACAAGTGACCATCTCTTGGGTGACATTGGTCAATATCTATTCAACCCGTGACATTGTCACTCTGTCTTTGAAACTATGCAAGCGACACAATGTAAAATTTTGGAAAAATAAAATATCTATCTCAAATCTTTCAGATCTAAGAGATCTATGCTTTGAAGGAGTACTAGGGAAGATAAAAACAAACTCATAAACATAGAATAGTGGTGAAAGGGAACGAGAAACTAAACTAGAGAAGAATAAAATATTCTTCCTTGAGGATTTGTTAGTTCTGTTACAAAGAAAGCATCACCAATTGACTAACAAGATCTCCATAGGATTTTCTATTGATATTAGAAAAACAGTGGGATAGACTTCTATGATTCTCCCTAGAAAGAATAAATCTGATTCATAATTAATCTAAGATATCGTGGGATGACATACCTTTTCTTGAAGTTTTTCCTCGCTTATCTCAGCTGCTACAATCCTCGAGTTCCCACTCCATCTCCTACAAATTTCTTCTTGTACGAAATTGACAAAAAATTCCTTCCCACTTCTCTTATTAGCATTAGAATCCTATATCTAGCTTGGATCTAACATGATCTATGAAGAAATAAACCAAATCTAACATATATAATTGAAAATGAACATAATGAAGGGGGGAAATAAGTTATATATATATATATATATATATATATCAAATGAAAAATAGGGAAATACATCCTAAAAATTTACCTACAAGTGTAAATGCACTCCTCCATTCCCCTTGCTCCTTACTCCTCAACTTCTTAACCAAACTAGGAAATATGACTATGGCTATTGTAGAATGGAGAAGTAACTTTGAATTTTTTCAACATGTATTTGTAAATTATTCTTCCTCTCCATGCTCAAGAGAAGCCTTCCTTTTACATATTCTTGGAAGAGGCTTGGGAGAGCTCCTATATCTCAAAGAGACCAATGGAGAATCGAATGATATGACTTCCAAGTATCATGCCAAGAATAACCAACTCATCCCTCATCCATCTCTTCGAAACTTCACAAATATAGAAGTTCTAAGAGGGTGTCACTTGTTGTAGACTAATGACAAGAGACATGTCATTGGTTATCCCATAGGTGACTAGCGACACCCTTCAAAAAATATATAAATCTTGACTTGAAGGTTGTGTTTTGGCTTGCATATTTTGTTGTGTTCCTCTAGATAATCCAGGGTGTAAATTAAGGCTATTAAACTTATATACTCAAATATGTAGGAATTTCATTGTCGGTGTTGTAGAGATTAGGATTTTCAAGGTACTAAGAACAAAGGAGTGTCAACCAATATATATATTCAATATGTCAAAGGGTTTTGAACAATAGTAATCGATCGAATATTTCACATTTCTAACTAACGAGTATAGACATTACCTTTACCTTATCACTCGACTCTCTAGTATGTGAGAGTGATTTCCCTGAGTGTTATTCTCTGTGTACTATAGCAATATGATGGATATATGCTTATGTAATATTTGTTTTAGGCGTTCATAGGGGGATTCATAGATACCAAAGGGTACATGGAAGACAAATCCATATATGTTCTATTTCTAATAGTTTTATTTAAATGGGTACCAACATAGTTCGTAGGGGTGTCTAACTAGGGATACCACCTATATTATTTATGCATATTCTTCCTCAACCATAGATTTATCCACTAAAAAATATATCTATATGTTACTTAATTATTCTAGAACATGTCTCTACTAAAAAAATGTTTTCCAAAACATCAAGACATGTTGGCTCAAGAAAGATATTTGATACCAGTTATTGCAACCCTTAACCCTTAAACGTGAGCCACACGCATGGTATTTCGAGAAATACAAATGTAGGAAAGCATATAGAAGAGACAATGACATGAAATATATGAAATGCAATCTTTTTATTAATTATTTCCAAATGAGAAACCAATTTTCATGGGCCTCTTAAGGTAGGATGACCTCTCACTGAGTAAAGCTCCAATTCCAAAAACAAATGACAAAAAATTGCATATCCTTCTAGCTCTATAAATATATTCTTAATAGAAAAACCCTAGATACTTGTGGTCCCACCATAAATGAGAACAAACCACCTAGTGAGTACTCTTTTATAAAGAGGACCATTTTACAACAAGTAATGTAACATCCCAATTTTCAAACCCCAAACTACAAATGTATATTATAGATGTAGTACATGGTCGAGAGTCAAGTGATGTATATTGTAAATGTAGTAAGTGTCTGAGAGCCAAATTGATGTAATATGTAAATGATGTAAATTGAATATAATGAATAAAATGAATTTCTATATGCATATGGACACAAAAGGATATTTTGGGGCTAAGTATCCACAAAAGAGGGAAGGGGTCCAATGTGGGGAAGATTTTACCCATGTTTATTAATCCAAAACCCATTTCTTATATCTTTCAAAATTATCCTTACCATGAACCTTCCATTAGTTGTTTAGTGTTCTAGATCCTAATCATCAAATTCATATAAGAGGGTGGGTATGAGAGTCGCATCCCATAATTATTGAGAAAATGGAGGCAATGTACAATCATCTTGGGGAAGAGTGAAAGTCAAGAAAGCAAGAGAAACAAAGGAAATTCGTATGGGTACTAGATCAGAATTATGCATTCACATTTTTGCAATAGATATCTATTTTTATATGGATTTTTCTAGAAAGCAATGGAGCTCTAAGTGTTGAATATTGAAGGTAGATGTTGTGGGCATGTTTGGGAGTTGTTTGGAGCTATAATTTTGTTGACAAAGAGGTTGTGATCCTATTATTGAATTTCCTATAATTCATCGAAGGAAGCACCGGTTTTGTTGTTGAGTTAATTCATGTTGCAACTGAAGAATTCTCAAAGTCCCAGCAAGAGGAATTCCTATCCAGCACGTCCTAGAATCCCTGGAGGGTAGTGGAAATGATAGAGGGACTCTGAGTAGTGAAGGGGGATTCCATCCCTTGGGTTGTGTAGGTTGAGGGAAAGAGATTTGGTGGACTGGAATTAGTTGTGAGTTTGAATGTGAGAGGGGAACATTATCCAGCCTTAGGGACCACTGTCTCTTATGGATTCATAGCCCTAGATCGAGGGTGTATTGCTATTGATAACTAGAACAACAAGACTATGGTTGGGAGGAATGTATATCCTCTCAAATGGGTTGCATCATTTTATAAGATAAGTGTTCTTCCCTCATGTATTGATGTGTTAAATGTTGATATACAATTATTGTGCATTTTAATCTGAGTTATATTTGGTTAATGTTGCTTACTATGAGAAGAAAGATCCATTCATGTCTCTATTTTATGGTTTAATAATGTTGTATGTATTTAGTTGTTGTTCTGCACAATAAGAATGATTATATTTATGTTTTTATTTGTATGGACAACTGAATGAACTTGAATTTCATGATCTGTGCTATTTTTCGCATTTAGATTTAGTATCATAATTTTTTATTGAGTCATTTTAGCAATGATGTGACCCAACTTGGGGCTACATGCATTACAATATGATATTAGAGATTTTGGTTCAAATTTCGACCCATATGGGCCAAGAACCAATGTGAAGTTGGGTAAATTCCCTATTGCAAACTTTGATCTTTGCGAATTTGGGGGAAAATAGGGAGAAAATCAAAGTCAAATCCCGAAATTCATGGTCAATATTCATGTTTAAATGAATCGAAACTATTTAATAGGTTCCATGGAGCTAATATGCAAAAGTGTAGAGTTAAATTCGACATGGAAGGTTGAAATATGAGTTTTAATGGCCACTGTAGAAGCTGGATAGAGTTGATGAATCAATAGACAAGGTCACATTTGATCACGAGATCAGAAACCAATATCAGCATCCATGTGTCATTCCACATCAACCAATTTGATACCTTGGGATGACTAGTCATGCCATTTCGACATAGTTTCCATGTCATAAAAAAGTTGGACGACGACTGATTGTCAGTGTTAGGTGAAATTTTAGCTAAGTTGGTTGTAAAAGGAATTCTTCGATTTACAGTCATCAAAGGTCATGGATCGGTGAGATTCATGAGAAACGTTTGTTTATGAATAGGAATGGTTGACGGTTGATGATCGAGCATCGAGAAGATTGATGGGAAAGTTTGGTTTGCAAAAATTAATCGACAATTAATGATCATTGATGGAGGATGGATCAATAGTTTATATTTGTATTAATTTTGAGATAGATGGTATATATTAAAGGAGGGTTATAATAGTAAAAAAAAAACAAATTTTTAATAATTGTTTGGGTTTTTGAAGGTCATGAGCTTGCGGGGTGATTTAGAGGCCCTAAATGATATTTTAAGCCAGTCGAAAACCACAAAAAATGAGTGTGCCAAGGTACAATATGTATATATAGATTAAATAAAGGTACTCAGAGAGATCTATCCAACGACCTATTTCAATTGCAAAACAAAGTCTGTATGAGAAAGTTAGAGCTGAAACAATTGAGATAAAATTTTAGGGCCAATTTACTTCCAAAGGGAATAACTCTTTGATCATAAATTTGTTTGAGGCACAAGAGTAGTCTATGGAAATATTATGAACCATATAAGACAATGATGGAGTTAGATTTGGGTTATGGGTACCTAAAAATGTGTAGGAAGAGAAAGAAGGCAGTTGTAACATACAAGGATAAATTGGGAAAAATAGTCAAAACTTCTCTAGGCCATAACTTTCATCTCGGAGCTCAGATTTGAACAAACAAATAGTCAATGGAAAGGTATTGACTATTTGAAGACATATGTCCACCAATAATTTTGATTTGGGTAATAAAATTTATCCTGAATTGATAAAAGAGTTTTCTTTAGAAGTAAAATAGTGGAAATTACAACTTGTAATTGTTGTAATGTTTCACTTAGAACTCATAATGAGGCATGTGCACATACTTCAGAAAATTGTTGAAAACAAGAATGCATTTAAGGAATTAGATTATTAAATTATGTATTAATATTCTTCATAATTTGATATTAAGAATGACATGTAATGTAATTAATAAACATTTTGCAATATGCTTAATTCTAATAGAAATTATTGCATGCACATTGTTGCAGAATTAGAGACACATAAAAGCATAATTTAGTTCCTACATGATAACTAGAGATATGTAGGATTATCAAGGGTCTTATAGGCATGAAGAAGAAATTAGAGGTTTTCATATCACCATGGGTAATGCTGAGACTGAGTCTAATGGAAGAAGATACATGCATGATCCTATAAGTATGAGAAGCCTGGAAAGAGAAGTAAAAAACTATAGAGTCGATAATCAAAAGATCATGAAATATCAAGAGGAGATACAGCAAATCATGAATATGTTGTAGAAACAAGTCAACAAAGATTCAAGCTTAAGGAAAGAATCTAGTGCCAAGCAATTGGAAGCTTCTAAATCTCATGATAGGAGGGATGATCATGGAGGATCTAGATGATCAAAGAGTACTAGCAGGCATCAACATCATCATTCCATAAGGAACTCAATGTTACACATAAAAATTGTCACACTTGAGTTACGCACCCTCAGTGTTTCAAGTGTTGCAAAGTGTCGCAAAGTGATGTATGAACCTCGATAAGTGTCACATTCATTGTCACAAGTTCCATATGAAAATTCTAGAGTGTCTCATTCAGTTTGTGAGGTGTCTCCACCCCTTTAAACCATTAAAATAGTTGTTCATGACACATAAGTCATATGGGAGGAGGAAAAGCATCATTGTTTGGTCCAAAAAAACTTTTTCCTTGGAAATTTTGACCCTTTTTTGAGCATTTATGACAACCAACGCCACCCTGTCCATACTTTGGGTGCACACATAGTTCCCCCTATACTATTATAGGGGACAATTGATCTAGGATCAATTCTCTATCTCTCACTAGGGGGGAGTTTCGATGTTGTTGAGAGAAAGGAGGGATCTCCCCCACCTTAATCAATGGGCCAACTCTTTGAGATTGGGATAGTTGTGTTTGAACCTCATGCTTGGGCCTCACTTTAGGATCTGATCCAAGCATCAAGGAACCATATCCTCAACCATACCCCTCATTTTTTCATGGTTTTTATGCCTCTCAAGCCTATATATTTAGGGATTTCCAAGGTGAAAAAGACAAGGCTTTCAGATATCAAACTTATGATCTTGGTAGCATCGTGAAAGGGTTGGATGAGGAAATCTTGGGGAAGCTGTCGAAACTACATAATTCATGGTCTATAATTTTTCTCTTTGGGTTATCATTTTAATATACTTGGCCTATTTCCTTCAATCTTGTGTATTCTTGCATACACTTGTCTATTGTTCCTTCAATATTTGTAGATGAATTTTTTTGATCTAATCTTGTAGAGTAGGAGTTATTTGTTTCTCTTTGATACCTATTTCAGGTATCAATTTGGATAAGGAGTTTGGATATAAAGCTTGGATTGGAAGAAGAGAGGACAAACTTTGAAACAAGGTACATCACACTCTTTCTCCTTCTATCTTTCTAATTGATTGAACTAAATTCAAAGGGGTGTTAGTGTCCATCTGTAGTGTTTCTGTCTTGGTATAGGGGTCTGTAATTCGAGGGAAAGTTCACATGTCCGCAAGGGAATATTTCAGTAACATAATTTTCCAACTCCACTAGGGAATGAACTTTCATTGTTTCTTCTCTTGGTTCATCTGAGAATTTTTCCTATCCTTAGATCCTACTTGTTGATTTGGTATGAATATTTCATCTTCCTTGTTTTTTCTAGTTTTCATACAAAGCCTTTTACTGAAATTTTGTAAGTTATTAATCTTTTTGAATCTTTTTCAAACTTTCTTTAGAACTAGCACTCCCTTGTAGTTCAAATCGGGGCATTGTTTCTTGATCAACGCTCCCCCAAAGCCTTCTAGGGAGCGTTGTAGCACTCTGGTGTCTTGGTTACCAGAGCGTTGATTTCCTCTTCCTATCAAAATTTTCAAGTATTTTGCTTGTTGGGTCTAGCCTGTAGATATTCCTCTTTATTTCAAAGTTTCTTGTGTTTGAATTTGGCTCTTGTTTTATTATAAACTTGTTGTCCTTCATTATTTTTAGTGTTTATTGAGTTTGTGTTTTCTTTCTTGATTGCAAAATCGACCCTTTATCTCTCAGATTTGGTTTCCCCCTTTTTCCAACTATTTTTGATTATCTGATTGATTAGAGGAAATCACAAGAAATATTGTTGATCACTGGACTATTGATTTCTTACTCAATTATTGAAGACTATAAAGTATGACGTTTTTATCTCTTTTGCATTTTTGAGTTCTTGATTGAACAGGTTCTCCACTACTTTTTTGCTTTCAGTTCTCATCATTCTTGAGTGTGCTTTGTTTGATTACTTTTTGCCTCATAGTTATTGGTATTAAAATTAGAGCTCTTTCATATGAAAGATAATAAGAGAAAATTTTGCATATATCCTTGCATAGTTAATTAGATGAATAAATTTTTCATTCATTAGGAAATTTGTTTTGGTTCATGTTATGGAAAAGGAGATAGTTTTGCATGTGCATTTTGGTTTTCGGAAACATTTTCTTGGTAGTTTGGCATCGTATTGATCCCAAAAATTGAAATTTGCATCATTTTGAGTGATTTCTTTAGTTAAGAAGAGTATAACTCTTATCCTTCCCATGTGTAGAATTCATCGAAAGAAAAAAATGCATATTATTCTTTTGCATTCTATTGGACTTGAGTATCTCTCACATAATCAGTTTCATCTATGTGAATCCTTTGAGTTAAAATTCATTTAAAATAAACCACGCACTAATAAAATAAACTAGATTTTTTTTTTGTTTTATCTCACCAACAGTAGCACAAGATTAGGGTCTTTGGAATAGGGAAGTGAGTAAATTGTCCAAGAATACTAAATAGACTGTAGAAAAACTAAAGAGATTATAAATACAACTTTTGTATAAGCATAGCCAAGAACCCCCTCTCACACAGGGGCTAAACACAAGGTCGTGTATTGGAGAGCAGCAAAGATTACTCCTCCAAATTTTAACCAATCGTATTGGAAAGATCATATATTGGGGATTGTTCTTGGAAAGCCACTACTTTAATTTGGTCCCAGTGATTCATGAACTCTGAATCCATTTCAGGTCCTCTGTAGTCCCACTGTTCCACTTGTCTTTAGTTCTCTTGAAAATCTTTAGAATTTGATGTCCTACCCATACATTCGGTCTCGACTTTCTACTCTACCCACCTGAAGGCTCACTGTGAGTTGGTAAACTTAGTGACCTTTCCTAGGTACCTATAGAGGTGACTATGGGGGGATTCCCACGGTACCTAGGGCACATGTCATATCAAACTCTTAGACCCTTGGAGTGTCATCCCACAAAAGCAAGGGTTTCTTGCACTGAGAAGGGTTGTTACATGGAGGTCAGGGTAAGTGCTTCTCACTTCTTCGTTGGTGGCTTGATATCCCATCTTTGAAAGATCCTCAAATGTGTTGTTACTTGGTTGATTTCTTTTAGTTTTCATACGAGTGTGCTTCTTTGACTTTCGCATTCATACTTAGGATCGAATATTTCACAGTATGGAACCTAACACTCAAGAAACTAAACATAATCTTTCTTACGAAGAAGTAATCATGGATCACCCTTCTGAAACCGAGAACATCGCTCCTGGAAGTGGCCAACACATTGAAGAACCAGTCACAACCTTCGTAGAAATCCTTTCATCTTACGTGAATCAGTTTTTTAATGATCCACTTAGCCTACCACCCACTGATCCACCATCTAAGATATATTCTTATGCATTTTCTTCTTACTATTTACTTCCCGATTCAACCACTACACCATCTTTTTGCATGAACCCACCGATTTTATTTTTTTTGTGAAGGACTTGGGAATTTATCCTTTTCCACAACTCCCGTAGTTGATACTGTCGGTGATTCTTATTTATTGGAAACATTGGTGACCCAAGTAACCCTAACTCAACCACTTGTGCATTCATCTCCCTTCACACATGATTCAGGTCATATCCATGCTTAACTATTTTTCCACATGCACAAACCAAGTGCCTCACTTGGTCAGTCCATCGGGAGAATATCTAGTAGTCAAGTCGTTCAAACAACCATGGTTACACAAGTTACTCAACCTCCATATCACACATCACATATTAGTACTCCCTACATTGAAGGTCAATCTTCAATGGGAGGCCAACCTTCAACTGGGGGGAAACCTTCAGTTGCAAGGAACCTTTTTAGTTGGGGAAAACTACATGGTTGCAAATACAATAAACCTGGGGGAATGTCGCTCCTGAAATCCATTCTATCCCTAATACCTCTGGCCTATACCCTAGCAATCCATAACCATGGGTTATGAATCCTTTTTGGGATGGAACCAATCCGGTGGACATTCCTTCGCAAGGAACTATGCCCTATCAATCTGGAAACCCCACAATTATGATGCAACAGTCCCTTCCACCTCCATACATCGGGGGGTCATCGGGTCAGTTCCAGTATGTAGGAGGTCCATCCACTCCATCGTAGTACATGGGTGGAAAAAAAGGACAACCACCTTACATGGTGGACAACCAGGGAAACCACCATTTATGGGAGGAGCATCTAGTTTTGTTGTCTTGCCAAAACCTTGATATAGTCCTACTGGTGTTCCCACGCAATATGGTTATCACCAATATCAACAAACTAACCAAAAGGTACATTTCTTAGCTACGTTAGATGTACCATATCTGTCAAATTTAACCAATGATCCCATCCATCATGCCCCGTTTTGGCCCGCCATCTAAGCCAAATTACCATATAACATCTCAAAATTTGAAGGAAAACCTAGGGAAGATCCTAACAAGCATGTTATGAATTTCCATTTATGGTGTTCTTCCAACTCTTTGATGGATGATTCCATTCGTCTTAGAATTTTTCAAATAAAACTTATAGGGTGACAACGAAATGGTACATTTAAACTTCCACATAACTCCTCTACTGACTTTAATTCTCTTTCCATGGATTTTCTGATGCATTTTTAGTTTCCTATACGGTATGAGACCCGTAAAAAAATTTTGACCCCTCTCTGAAAATCCTCTTCCACCCTCATATCTAATCATATTCATGAGTGGAGATGATGGAGATAGTTGATCAAGGCTCCCATTCCTGACCAAATCCTCATGGATCGGTTTACAAAGTTTCTCTTTCATCCCATCACTTGCAATGTTGCTATGGGAAACATAGTTACTGAGGAGTAGGCTATCAGTCGTGCATAGTATTTGGACTTGGTTTACTCCTAGTCCAACACACTTTACAATTTGATCCCTAATGCTCCTCATTCATCGAATGATTCATCAAGACTTACTCTGGAACCTAGTTATGTTCCAAACACCAAAACTACTTATGAACCTTCTCAAACCTCCAAGGTGAATGCAGTCCAATATGGTTCATCTTAGAAACCAGAAGGTAAGAAGGAAAACAAGGGTAAATTAAAGAAACCTTCTAATGAGAAGGATAATCTTAATACTGTTGATCCTCAACCGACAAAGAATCCTAAATCTCCTTGTATGATTTGTGAGGAATAATACTACATGAAAGGATTCCCTCATCATGAGATTGTTTCTAAATATATGAAGGGTACCTCCCAACTAGTTCATCAACCACATTTGGTTTCACAAAATCCTTCCCCTCCACAAGGGGGCAACACAGGTCATTCCCACCATCAGGATGCTTCCACAAGTGCCTTTGAGGTGTACATGTTTAAAATGGTTAATGTCACGACTCGTGAAAATACCTATGACACTCCTCTAGGTTATCAGACTAAAGGGAAGGTGATGATGCACGCCCCTTCCACAACCCGTAGGTCAGAAGGTCCATGTCAACAAGATCTTTCTTCTTCCTTCGCTGGCCCGAAGAACTCTAAACTAGCTTTTCTATTTCCCTTTTAGGAAATATGCACCCACAAAAAATTCTCATGGGATCCCCTCTTTTCACTTAGGAGATCGGATTTCGCACTTTCTCAAATCTGTAGGTCAAGCGTTTGTCTCTCGAATACCCGAAACCCGAAAACAGTCAATGCTGACCTTTCCTCTTTCTCTTCTGGACTTTCCCTTATCGCGATTTCGGCGATCCCAGTGTCAAGCAACTTGTTCTTGTGATTCCTGAAACTCGATTTTCCAAAATTCCAACTCGCTCACAAGGTTGACCTTTCAATGCCACTTCACTTCTGTCGGGAGTTTGGACTTCGCAGTATCGTGAATCCTAATGAAATGAATTCGGAACTTCACTTCGCAAAACTCTGAAATGGTCAATGGAGTTTGACTCTATGTCAATAGTGCACCACTTGTCCACCTCACTGACTCTTATCATCCCACACCATCCTTTTGGCTTTCAGGACTTCGCTTTTTGTGATATCGCGATTCCCATTGCAAGGTTTACGGAACTTCAACCTACGAAATATCGATATGGAATCCACGTGTAAATCCAATGGCCCTTGTGGCTTGGATCCACGGTCCTACTCCTCTTGAGATTAGAACCTTTCGATGCTTTCATCGTAACTTCCTTTCTCCTCCATGAGATCAGACGGCTCACAGGACTTCGCAAATTCTCAACAGAGAATTTCGACCATCCGTTCTTTCTCTTGTGAACTTCTGCACAACTAACTAAGGTGTTTCTCTTCGTGGAACTCATCCTCCTGTGGTTCCTCGTCACTATGCCTTCTTACAAACTTTCAAGGAACTCTGCCTCTTCCTTCCTTCGACTCCTTTGAAGGTCTAATTCCTTCTAAGCTTTCTCCAACTTTGAGTCTTTCAGAAAACCCTTGCATGCACTCCTTGTGGAAGACTTTCAAACACTTCCAAGTGTTAAAATCCTTCGACTCCGTGCACACCTACAAAAACAGTCCCTCAATACCTCGCTCAGGTTCACAACCCTGAGACTTCACTCAGCCTGTGCACTCCTTGCACGGCTCCTATGCCTAACTGCACTTCTAAGTGAATGAGAACAAAGCTATCTATCCTGAGATTTCAGAGACAAACCTCTGAACCCTTTGTCAATGCACTCCTTGCAGGAACTCTTGCTCAGATAGAAAAACAATTGAAACTCATTCCTTTTCCCTTTCCTCTCAGATTTTAAACATTCAAAAAGAAATCATTCACACATAGCATAAAAGCAAATTGCATGACAGAAAGAGTAAAACATTCATGAGCATAACATTCAAATATGCATACACAGAGAATATATGGACACCATGAGCCTGAATCACAACTTTACTATATTTATTCAGAACTTCTGTACATGGAGTCTGCTACACAGCTCTCTACTTCTCCTCTATGCTCTCCTTAACAGTTTTTTCTTCTCATAATGTTACAATACACAAATGAGGGTGTCTATATCCCATTTCCCTCTTGCACTCTAAAACTGTCTAATCTAACATTCAATTCTATCTACTTGCATTAACTACTTTAAATGCCTTCTACCTACTAAGGATGAGAGTAAATTGCTCAAGGTCCGATTACATTATACAAAGGCGCTCCTTCTTAATGGCTTCATTAATACTTTTAAGATAATTTCAAAATTCGTGTTGGGCGCTTTTCCAGCTGTCCATTGTCTCTGTGCTGGCTCGCTTGAGATGCTCCTGCATCATACTATCTGGCTTGAAAATTTTCATGGGCTCCTATCCATGAGATCCCGTATGGTGTGTCCATGCTTCTAGATTTCCGCTTCACTCTCCTAGATGGCATCTTCAACCGGATGGCCTTTCCACTTGATCAAATACTCAAAGTATTTCTTCCGCCTGGTCTTCTTACTGACCCTCTTGTCCAGTATGTGCTCCATCTACGGCTTATCTGCAACTGACATCTTCTTTGTCCATTGGATCATTGGCTGCTCATTTCCTGTCCCTACTTCCTCAACTTTATATGGGTACAAATTTGAGACGTTGAATATCGGAGAAATTTTGATCCCATTGGGTAATTCAATCTCGTAAGCATTCGCCCCAAATTTCTTTAAGACCTTACATGGTCCGATTTTCTTCATCTTCATTTTATTATATGTTCCTCTCGAGAACCTTTCCTTTCTCAAATGTGCCAGAATCAAATCACCAAATTCAAACTGAAGTTGTCTCATGTCCTGATCTACTATGCGCTTATATTCCTGGCTTGAATTTTGCAAACGCTCCTTCACCCAGCTGTGAAGTTCCTTCATCACCTCTACGAAATCTTCTGCACTAGTGCTCCTAGTTGCATTTTGTACTGAATCAATCAACTTATAAATCCCTCTTGGTTTCATGCCATAGACAATCTGAAATGGACTTTGTCCTATTCTTCTGTTAACCGAGTCGTTATAAGCAAATTCTGCCTGTGGTAATATGTTGTCCCACTGGCTGTGGTGTTTTGTCACCAGGCTTCTCAGTAAGTCTCCCAGAATTCTGTTCACCACTTTTGTCTGTCCATCCATCTAAGGATTATAAGTCGAACTAAATGACAAGTTAGTCCCCAGATTCTTCCATAAGGTCCTCCAAAAGTTCCCTATGAACTTGGTGTCTTGATCCAAAACTATACTCCTTGGCAAGCCATGAAGTCAAATGACTTCTTTGAAAAATAGATTCGCAATGTGAGTTGTATCACTGGTCTTCTAACATGGAATGAAGTGTGCCATCTTGGAAAATCTATCCACCACCACAAAGATTGAGTCAAAGCCTCTTTTCATTCTTGGCAACCCCAATATGAAATCCATGCTGACTACATCCCACGGCCTCTCAGATATGGGCAATGGTTGATAAAACCCTGCATTTTGTTTCCTACCCTTCGAATGCTGGCAAATCCTACATCTATCCATGAATCTCTTGACATCTCCTCGCATTCCTGGCCAAAAATATGACTCATTCAACTTTGCGAACATCTTGTCGTGACCAAAGTGCCCTGCCAATCCTCCACTGTGTTTCTCCTTCAGCAAATTCTCCCTCATGGAGCATTTCAGAATACACAGTTGATTACCTCTAAACAATAACCCTTCCTATATCATGTATTCTACCCATTGGTTTCTATCCCCAAGAATTGGATTCTCAGCTACTTCATATGCCTCCCTAAAATCTGGATCATCTGCGTACATGTTCCTGAGATCATCAAAACCCAACGTTTTGACTCCGAACTCCTGAAATAGCAAACACTTCCTTCTCAAAGCATCAACAACTTTGTTAGCAGTACCAGAAATATGTTTAATCAAAAAAGTGAAATTCTACATGTATTCAACCGATTTAACATGTCTCTGATTCACCTTTTCCTGTTGAGTCACAAACTACAATGCATGATTGTCATTGTATAAGAAAAATTCTTTCGGGATCAAATAATGCCTCCATTTCTTCAATGCTTGGATAATAGCATAGAACTACTTATCATAAGTGGAGTATTTCACTTTCGCTTCATTCAGCTTCTCGCTGAAGTACGCTATCGGCCTATCCTCTTGACTCAAGACTGCCCATATTGCAAATCCACTAGCATCGCATTTCACTTGAAATGTCTTTTGGAAATACGGAAACACCAAAATTGGTTGTTCCATAATCTTCCTCTTCAACAGATTAAAACTTTTCTCAACCTCTTCTGTCCAGTGAAAAGACTTGTGTCTCTTCTTCACTGTGTCCATCATTGGTGCACTAATTCCACTGAAATTCCTAATGAACTTTCGGTATAAAATAGCCAATCCGTGAAAACTTCTCACCTCAAAGATGTTCGTCGATGATGGCAAATTCTTGATTACCTCCACCTTATATGAATCCATCCTCAACTCATCTACAGAAATAACAAATCCCAAGTAAATGAGCTCTGTATTCATGAATGATGATTTCTTCATGTTTATCAACAACTTCTTCTGCTGTAATTTCTGCATCACTGTAGCCAAATGCTTCAAATGTTCTGCCACTGTTTTACTAAAACCCAGTATGTCATCCAGAAATACGATAAAAAAAATTTCGATGAACTCCCTCAGGACTTCGTTCATCAACCTCAAGAAGGTACTTGGCGCATTTGTTAAGCCAAACAAAATAACAAGCCATTCATAAAACCCTTCATTGATTTTGAATCTTGTCTTCCATTCGTCACCTTCTCTCATGTGAATTTGATGATAACCGCTTTTCAAATCAATCTTTGAAAAGTATTTTTCTCCACTCAAGCAATCCATCAGATCATCCATCCTTGGCAATGGAAATTTGTACCTGATGGTTATCTTGTTGATCGCCCTCGAGTCAGTACACATCCTCCAGCCTATGCCTTTCTTCGGATTGAGTACTGTCGAAACAACACACGGACTCAAGCTTTCCCTAACCAAACCTTTGTCCAACAACTCCTGGACTTGTCTTTTAACCTCTTCGTTCTCTTGCGGTGTCAATCTGTACACGGCTTTATTTGGCAAACTGGCTCCTAGTATGATATCAATATGATGACTCACACTTCTGATTGGTGGCAAGAAACAAGGTAGTTCGTCCACTACTATGTCAGCGAACTCTTCTAGCAGTTCCTGAACCTCTTCTGGTAAATCATCCATTCTTGTGTTGGTCAAAACAATCTTCGATTTCCTGGCCATAATGAACTGTGGATCCTCCTTCTTCTTAACCTCTGTAAGAAGTTCCTTCCCACTCATGAGAAGTACAGTCCGGAAAAGTCTGGTTCTTTGGACCGAACTCTCCACCTCCTTCTCTGGTGTCAAAATAGCCTTTCGCATCATCAACGATCTTCCACCTTCAACATCTTCTGCCTCAATATCTCGCCTTTGTGCTTCGGCGATGTGAGCTTCTCCACTCTCTTTATTTTTATTTGGACACTTGTAAGACTTGTGCCCATTATTTCCACATGTGAAGCATGTTATTACTCCACCTCTTCCCCTTCCTCTACCTCTAGTACGAGGAAAAGTATTCTTATCAGCGTAATCTCCTCTTTGTTCAGCATGCTTCCCTTTCTGTTCAACATATTTCCCTCGTTGTGAGGTTCCACCCCTCTCAGTTCAAGTCTGGGGTTTCTCTAGTCCTAATTGGGCTTCTGGTTTTTGTCCTAGGCAACTGATTTGCCTCTGGGCTGACTTCTACCTTGGCCTCTTTGACTCTACTTTCGGATCAACTTCTCTTCATATTTTAGAGCCATCTGATAAGCATATTCCACCGTTTGGATGGCTACCATGGTCATCTCATCTTGGATATCATATCTCAGGCCATTCATGTATCTGGCAACTTTTTCATCATCACTCTCCCGATGACCTACCCTGATGTTCAGCTTGTAGAATTCTTCAGTGTATTCTTTCACTGTCATCAGCTTCTGTCTCAGGTTCTACATTATCCTGAACAGAGTGATATGGTAACCCCTGGGGATGAATTTCTCCTTCAGCTTCGCGATCATTCTATCCCAGATTTTGATCTTTTGCTTGCCTTTGTAGTGTCTATCAGCTTGTAGTTCATCCCACCACAAATATGCATGTCCCTTTAATCTCGTGACAACATGCTTGACTTTCTTGTCCTCTTCGACATCTTCATAGTCAAAGTATGTGTCCAGAGCTCTAATATAGTCTAGAAGCTCCTCTACATCTAGATTTCCCTCATAAACTGGAATGTCCATCTTTTCTCTTTCACCCATTCTTGCAATAGATCTGATCAAATGTTCGTTTGCTGCATCCTCGACTGCAACTTCTTCTTCATGTTCAGCCTCAATTTCACTTTTGAAATCACTAAGATCCCCAGCACTGACTATGCATCTTTGTGTTGTCTCCATGTCCTCAATTCTATCTCATAAATCATGCATCTCTCTCTCCATGGCTGGATCAATTATCTACCTACCTCTTCTTCTCGACATTTCCCTCTCCTTTGACTGATCGGGTGTTTTCCTGTCCCTTCTCCTTAGTGGCATGGTGAATTCTCCTCTTCTCTGCTACAGAAAGAAAAGAACCTTTCTGAGCTCTGATGCCAAATGTGATGACGCACACCCCTTCCATAACCCGCAGGTCAGAAGGTCCATGTCAATAGGATATTTCTTCTTCCTTCGCTGGCCCAAAGAACTCTAAACCGACTCTTCTATTTCCCTTTTGGGAAATCTGCACCTACAACAAATTCTCGTGGGATCCCCTCTTTGCACTTAGGAGATCAGATTTTGCACTTTCGTGAATCCATAGGTCAAGCGTTTGTCTCTCGAATCCCCGAAACCCAAAAATAGTCAACGCTGACCTTTCCTCTTTCTCTTTCAGACTTTCCCTTATCGCGATTTCAGTGATCGCGGTGTCAAGAGACTTGTTCCCGTGATTCTCGAAACCCGATTTTCTGAAATTCTGATGCGCTCACAAGGTTGACCTTTCAATGCCACTTCAATTCTGTCAGGACTTCGGACTTCGTAGTATCGTGAATCCTATTGTAATGAATTTGGAACTTCACTTCACGAAACTCTGAAATGGTCAACAAAGTTTGACTCTGTGTCAATAGTGTGCCACCTATCTACCTCGCTGACTCATATGGTCCCACACCATCCTTTTTGCTTTTGGGACTTCGCGTTTCGTGATATCATGATTCCCGTTGCAAGGTTTACGAAACTTCAACCTACGAAATCTCGATATAGAATCCACGTGTAAATCCAATGACCCTTGTGGCTTGGATCTATGGTCCTACTCCTCCTGAGCTTATAACCTTTCGATGCTTTCATCGTAACTCCCCTACTCCTCCGTGAGATCTGACAGCTCATGGGACTTCGTGAATTCTCAACAGAGAATTTTGACCGTCCGTTCTTTCTCTTGTGAACTTCTGCACAACTATCGAAGGTGTTTCTCTCTGCGAAACTCATCCTCCTGTGGTTCCTCGTCACTATGCCTTCTTACAAACTTTCAAGGCACTCAACCTCTGCCTTCCTTCGACTCCTTCGAAGGTCTAATTCCTTCTGATCTTTCCCCAAATTTGAGTCTTTCAGAAAACCATTGCACGCACTCCTTGTGGCATACTTTCAAACACTTCCAAGTGTTGAAATCCTTCGACTATGTGCACACCTGTAGCAGCAGTCCCTCAATACCTCACTCAGGTTTGCAACCTTGAGACTTCACTCATCCTATGCACTCCTTGCACAACTCCTGTGCCTAACTGCACTTCTGAGTGAATGAGAACAAAGCTATCTATCTTGAGCTTTCAGAGACAAAGCTTTGAACCCTTTGTCAACGCACTCCTTGCGGACAATTCAACTGCACTCCTTGCAGGAACTCTTGCTTAGATAGAGAAACAATTGAAACTCATTCCTTTTCCCTTTCCTCTCAGATTTCAAACATTAAACAAGAAATCATTCACAAATAGCATAAAAGAAAATTGCATGACAGAAAGACTAAAACATTCATGAGCATAACATTCAAAGATGCATACACAGAGAATGTATGGACACCATGAGCTTGAATCATAGCTTTCCTGTATTAATTCAGAACTTCTGTACATGGAGTCTGCTACATATCTCTCTGCTTCTCCTCTATTCTCTCCTTAACAATTTTTTCTTCTCATAATGTTACAATACACAAATGAGGGTGTCTATATCCCGTTTCCCTCTTGCGCTCTAAAACTGTCTAATCTAACATCCAATTCTATCTACTTGATGTGACTACTTTAAATGCCTTCTACCTAATAAGGAGGAGAGTGAATCACTCAAGGTCTAATTACATTATATAAAGGAACTCCTTCTTAATGTCTTCATTAATACTTTTAAGATAATTTCAAAATTCGTGTTGGGTGCTTTTCCAGCTGTCCGTTGTCTCCGCGATGGCTCGCTTGAGATGCTCCTGCATCAAAAGGTTTTCGAGCAACCCTCTATTTACACTTCTCCTCCATCTTCCAATCCTCTTCAAATTGAGAAGTCAATTGATGACACAACATTGCACCTGCACAAGAGAGTAATTCAAAAAGACACATTTAATACTAATGTTCGTGCTATCCAAAACTACAACATCATTGAAGATTTGTTGCAAGCGCCTTGTACTATGTCAACCCTCGAAGTTATACAACACTTTCCAAGTCAACATAGAACCTTGTTGTCAGCCATTGGAGCCATGGATCCTGAGGAGTCGAACATAATTATATTTAATTTGGATTATTTTAAGGAGAAGTTATCCCACCACTTAGCTTTCCAATTTCAAGTTTTGGTTGGTGGAAAGATCGTCCATCGTACTATTTTGGATGAGGGAACCTCCACTTGTGTCATTTATTTTCCGTGTTGGAGATCCCTTGGTTCTCCTACACTTACCTCATCCCCTACCACCCTAAAATCATTTGATGGACATGGTTTCGAACCTTACAGACTCTTGTAATATTTTATTGTGACATTGAAGAGTAAGACTGTTTCAGTTGATATTGAAGTAGTCAAAACACCCCTGGATTATAATTTGTTACTTGGTCGTAGTTGGTTCTATGAAATGATTGTAGTCACATCTTCGATGTTTCGTATATTACGATTTCCCCATCAAGGAAATATTATCATTATTGACCAACTTGAGTATACAACTCCAGATCTCAATAATGTCGTAGCAAACAATGTCCCTTTTCTAGGACATAATGGTTTTGAGAGTGTAGGTGTAGGTCTTCTAAAGGATTCCTCACTCATGGGGTTTTTTCCTTTTCCTTATCCCCTCACCATGCAGGTTGCCATGTTAAACATGATTTTGACTCAGGTATGAAAATCCTTAGACTCATATCTTCCTTTGGTAGTACTTGGTATTGACGAGCATATTTCATCGTCTTTTTCAAGATCGTTAAAAAATAAAACAGACCCACCTCCATCCAAACTAACTCTCGTTCTCGATCGAGTACTTGAACCTTCTTTTCCTCCACCTAGTGAAACTTTTCCCATTAGTAACTAGACAGCTAAATGAGGAAATAAGAAGAGTCACCGGAGGAAATGAGGCTTGGAAGGAAGGTCTCTGGCCTATGGATATTATGATGGAGAGAAACCACTAGCTTCTATCACGTAAGATGGGGCCAAACTACCTCTAGAAAAACACACTTCTAGGAGTGATCCTCATTCAAGGGTCCTTCCCATCATAACGTAGTAACTCTTTATGGATCAATATCAGTCTTTTTTATTTCTCATGCTCGTTAAAACATGAGAATAGTTTACTGAGTACACTTTTATCTTCTTTTTGGACTCATAAAATCCATATGAAAAAGGAACCCTTTGAAGTTTCCTTTAAGCTCTTTTCAAAATCCCTAAACATGAAAATATTATCAAGTGTGATTTCTTATTTTCACACTCATTAAAAGGTTTGAAAAGGCATCTTTGAGTGGTATTTTATCTTTTTTTCATCTTGGTGAGAATAATTATGAAAAATGAACACTCTAATCAAGAATGATTAGAAGAGTTCTCCCCTATATTGTTTTACACTTTTTTCAGGATTGGGAGGCTAAATTTATGAAAAATTCATTCATGGACTCTGTAAGGTAGCTAGAGAGGTAGTGGGGGGGCCCAGAGGGCCCATAGTGATAATAGTGGAGGTCATTCAATGTAAGGTGGACTAGGTCCACTATATTATTAAATAAGGCCCACTATGGTAGTTAGATATAATAAATGTAAGAGGACTTTTTAGAAGGTTCTACTTCTGGAAGATTCCTCCTCTAGAATGTTCTTAGGTGATGGTAGCACTATATAAAAGGGTTTAAGCAATGTAATGAGATATGAAGAGAAGTATTGTATTTGTAGCAGTAGCTCAATAGGAGGATGTCCCCTCGAAGAGGCAAGTGAACAGGAGAGGATCCCTTCCATAATAGGATCCATTGTATGGTGTTGCCCTACCTCAAGGGTTTTCTTCTAATAAAGTGTTGTTTCTTCTATATTGCTTTGTGGATCTATTGTGTATTCATTATTTGTGGTGATTATATTGGTATATCTATTCAGGATCTTAACAAGTGGTATCAGAGCACTTTCCAGGGCTGGAGTTGTCAGCAACTATTTTTATTTTTGCAGATTTTTTTTTTCGGAGAAGAAAAAAGAGGGCCGCGACATTCCAGACATTTTCAGTATATTTCTGTGCAAACTTTGCAGAAAAGGGTTGTATATCTGAGTTCCTCTCATAAAAACACCCAAGTTTAAAAAAAAAATCGCCCGAAACGGAGTCCGGAAGGTCAAGATATTGAGGTTTTAAAATCTGTAATTTTTCAGGGTTTTTTCTACGGACGGCGGTGTGATTTGTTTTTATTTTTGTAGCATTTGGAGGCCAAATTTGCCCAAATAAATTACATATCAGAGTTCTTCTCACAATTTTACCCAATTTCAAAAAACAAATCAGCCGAAACGGAGTCCGGGAAGTGAAGTTATGAGCATTTCAAGTTCAGCAGTTTTTTAGGGTTTTTCCAGAAAAAGCCGCGATTTTCTGTCGAAAATTATTGGGTTTATTTTTTGAGCTTTTTTGTGATGGCTGCAGGACCGAAGAGTTCATAGGGTGATCAGATGGTTATTTCATCTCAAACCTTGAAAGAAATTCTTGAATCATTCAAAGCCCAATTGGATGATAGATTGGATGCATTTGCACATGGCCTCACAAACAGCCTCACACACAGCCTCACATACGGCCTCAATGATAGTTTTCATAGTATTCAAGATTCATTGAACAACATGTAGGAGAAATTTCTTATGAAAGGCCTCATGAATGAATATAATCAAGAAAGATATGTTTGGTATGATTTTGAGGACGATTGTGATGATTGGTATATGGATAGTTGTCATTTCTGGGATGACAACCACTTCCATAT
>JZKD02S2108335.1:391839-409124 GCA_000966675.3 Picea glauca
TAGTTAGATATAATAAATGTAAGAGGACTTTTTAGAAGGTTCTACTTCTAGAAGATTCCTCCTCTAGAATGTTCTTAGGTGATGGTAGCACTATATAAAAGGGTTTAAGCAATGTAATGAGATATGAAGAGAAGTATTGTATTTGGAGCAGTAGTTCAATAGGAGGATGCCCCCTTGAAGAGGCAAGTGAACAGGAGAGGATCCCTTCCATAATAGGATCCATTGTATGGTGTTGTCCTACCTCAAGGGTTTTCTTCTAATAAAGTGTTGTTTCTTCTATCTTGCTTTGTGGATCTATTGTGTATTCAGTATTTTTGGTGATTATATTGGTAGATCTATTCAGGATCTTAACAGACTCACCTTTAAGTTCTTTTCAGACTCTCTAAACATGAAAAAACACTGAGTTTACTTTCTTTGGGCTCATAAAAATATGCATCGAAGGACCGATGCGAGTCAAATCTCCAGAACCCATTTGGGACCGTACCTTTCTTTCCTGAGGTTTGTTAAACATATGTTGAGGGACTCATCTGAAGGGTTATATATAATGAGCATCTGTTATCCTCATCAATCTCGTTAAAAAGAAAGGGGTACTCATCTATTTGGGTGCAGGAAAAATTGAAGGAAGTGGGTCAAGTTTTTAAGAATCATTTATGGCAACTATTGGCACCCTTGAATATGGAACTTGTTTGTGTCTTGTCTTACACTTGGGTAATCCTCTTGTCTCTGAGTTATACCAATTGCATGTGTCACCATAATTTTTCATCAATTCAAATATTTCTCTTATTTCCATCACATTACATTCTTGGTACTTGTCGAGTCAATGTTGTCAAGTCAGTTATCGTGCCTCATCATGTTTAAGGGAAGTTTCACTTCAAACCATCCATATGCAGTAATTACCAATTTCCATTTCCTATGTTTTTCCATACTCATTCAATTCACAATCCTACATCACTATCCTGTGTCATTTTCATGTGGATGATGAGGGAAAAATCAAGGCCCTCCTTCAAAGAGTCTTTTCATGTCAAGTTCATCACATTATCCAAGAATTGGACTTAGAAACCAATTATTACCTTGGGACCTGCATGCCTCAATGGAAAGCCTCCTCGCTTCTGATAACAGGTTTACATCATTGATCTTTAATCAGTTGATTCCACTAATATTCTACCTCAACTCATTTATTCACATTCTCTAGAATGTACTAGGGTACCCTGGGAGTCATTGACATCATTGGTGATTTTTCTCACACTTGTTAATGGTTTAACTCAATTATTTATCATCTTGTGGTTTCTATGATGTTTGACATCAAATCATCTATTCACATGGATAGATTTGTACCACATCGGGATTGGGTCGAATACCCTAGGTTGGGAATTCACTTTGTTTTCTTATTTTCCCAAGATGTGATGTAGATCATTGGAGCATATTGATATATATAGGATCACATAGATCTAGTTTTTATTGATCTATGGGTATGTTTTGTCATCTCGTAGCTCCACTGTGTATTTTTCATGGCTACGATCAATTCATGTCATGGAGTTATGGATCCACATCGTATCTCTACTAGCCATGTCCTTAGTGAATATTCTCATGGATCCACAGTGTATTGGTTGGCATCAGTGCTTTGAGTCATTTGTATTCCTAGCATATGGATCCATGCCTTGAAAATGGAACATATATTAATATTGTGTGTTGATTGTTTGCAACTTCTCCCAGGTTCTACCACTCCAACACCCTTGCTTTGAAGAATTTGTAAAGTTTTCCAGCCATCAGTTTCTCTTCTGACCTCACACTTTAGGGGGAATCTTCTACACATTAAACTTTTCACACTTGAGTTATGCACCCTAAGTGTCTAAAGTGTCGCAAAATGTTTCAAAGCAACGTATGCACCTCGATAAGTGTCACATTCACTTCCACAAGTGTCGTATGAACCTTCGTAAGTGTCATATTCACTTTGTGATGTGTCTCCACCCCTTGACACCATTAAAATAGTTGTTCATGACCCCTAAGTCATATGGGAGGAGGAAAACCGTCATTTTTTGGTCAAAACACACCTTTTCGTTGGAAATTTCCACCCTTTTTCGAGCATTTATGAATACCAATGCCTCCCTATCCATAATTTAGGTGCACACATTGCACACCCTCTACCACTATAGGGGAGAAATGATCTAGGATCAACTCTCTATCTCTCACTGGGGGGGGTGATGTTGTTGAGAGAAAGGAGGGATCTCCCCCGCCTTAATATATGGGCCAACTCTTTCAGATTGGGTTATCTGTGTTTGTTGGATTACTGAGAGGGGGGATGAAACAATAATAGAGAAAAATAATCCTTTTTAACCATATAATGCAAGTGTTATATCAATGTAGAATTATCATCCAATATTTGTAGATTAAATAAACAATGAACAAATGAACAATCATACACATACACAGTACACCAATGTTTTTACGTGGAAACCAAAAGCGGGAGAAAACCACAAAATTCTTTTTCTTATATGTCTTGAAGAATTACATTCATTGGAAGCACCAACTTCCTTTGTTTTCCAACTGCAACTAGAAGGAGGCTCCAACCCCCTAGTTTCTCAGGCTACAACTTGAGGGAAGCTCCAACTCTGCAATTCTCTGCATATGACTAGAAGGAGGCTACAACCCCCTATGTTCTCCAGCTACAACCGAAAGGTGGCTACAACTACCTATCCTTTCCCCGTCCAACTGCCCTGACGTATAAGTAGAATGATGGAACCAGTGTCACACTATCATTGTGAGATATACTGTTGTAAAAATGTACCAATAAAACTGCACCAAACAAACTATGCAAATAACTTGAACCATGCATCAATCATGCATCAACCTGTACCTCAACCTATAATCAACCTGTACCATAAACAAGTTCATCAACCATGTATCAACCTGTACCAAACAACCTATAATCAACCTGTAACATAAACAAGTGCATACAACCATGTAAAAAGTATGTACCAATCATCTATCAACTACTCATCAACTACGACTCATCAATATGTACCAACATCATCAACTATATAGCTCATGTATGTGCCAACTCATCAACTACTTGTCTCAACCATGTACCCAACATGTGCCTAAAAAATAATCCCTCATCAATTTCATAATCCAAATCTGATTTGTAGCTCTATAATAGACCTGCTATATATAATCACATACCTACAAACATTCCTTAACTTTAACAACAAGAGACTAGAATTTTCATCAAACTTTACTTTAGTCCCACATGGCTAGTTTTGGATTAGTTAACAACCCTAACCTGAAATAATCATAACTATGTACCTGTGATGAATAAAGATATTAAAATAATACACAATGTTATTCAGTGTGTTTTATGAAATTCCTCTAGGTGTCACTACTTGGAACCTCTCAGAAAAGGATTTATAGAAAAAATGGCATGCTTTGTTGAAATCCGACTTATTCTAGAGAGTGAACTTGTAGAGTGTGCCCTGCATGGAATATGTGTTGTATGGATATAAAAATTTTACAAAGAATTCTATAGACTATACTCTAACCAACACATTTTTTATCACTTAATTTGGATCTGTTATGAATAATTTATGACATTTTTACCCGAAACACTTGGTTTAGACTAGTTTTAGGACTAGCCACAAACCCTATTCGCCATGGAGTGTAGCTCCAAAATTACAACAACACACAAGATGAAATTCATACCACAGCTAGGATATGTTTTCTCAATGTCCTCCCAATTTTATGGTCTGAATCATTCTAGAAAAAAATTTATTGTGAAAATGGTGAGATGACCTATAAATAACATACCTTAGAAAGCAACATCAAAATAATTTATCCTCCCTTGAATTTCAACCTTGTTTACCTCACCTGACCTCTAAAATTTGGATTAGATATACTTTGGTTACCTCAGTCACCTGTATATATTCAATATGCTCAACTGTGATTAAAATTAGAGAGTCGTGTCTCTTATTTATACTTTTATGTAGCTTTCTCAAGGGGTTACCTTTTAACCATCTTAATCCAATTTCCTTATTTTAGGGCTAACCCACTTCTAACCACTTGTCAACCTAGTAATTTATCCATTAAATTTATAATTTAAATAATTTATTTTGTATCCACTTTGACTTATAGTACACTCATCACTTCACTTTATTATTTAAATTACCTTCTAATCATCTTAACCCACTTTCCTTATTTTAGGGCTAACCCACTTGTAACCACTTGTCCAGTTAGTAATTTCTCCATTAAATTTATTATTTAAACAATTTACTTTGTATCCACTTTGAATTATATTACACTCATCTCTTCACTTTATTATTTAAACAATTTCTTCTTTGCAAACACTTTGACTACTTTCACCTTTTGGGGCTTCTAGATGACTCATGAGGGTTCTCCAACTTCACATGGCCATAAATCTCTAACCGTGAGGAGTTATGTGTTGTTCCACATACCACCAGAAATGGAATGACATGTACTATACATGTAGAATATTCTTACCTACAAATATATCAAAACTCATACCATTATACATCAAACAAACTTGGGTCCATTACCCAAACCTTTGTGCTATCAAAATTCACTACCGGACTTTCTTCAAGGGTTGACATCAATGACAACCAACCCAATTAATCAACAGTGTTTGACCCAAATTCTTGGGCCTCACTTTAGGATATGATAAAATCCTCAAGGAGATATATCCTCAACCATACCCCTCATTTTCTTATGGTTGTTATGCCTCTCAATCCTATATATTGAGGGATTTACAAGGTGAAAAGGAGGAGGCTTTCAGATAACAAAATTATGATATTGGTAGCATCGTGAAAGGGCTAGACGAGGATATCTTGGGAAGGATACTGTAACTACATCAATCGTGGTCTATAAATATTCTCTTTGGTTTCTCATTTTAATATACTTTGCCTATTTCCTTTAAGCTTATTTATTCTTGCATATTCTTTTCTATTGTTCCTTCGATGTTTGTAGATGAATTTGTTTGATCTAATCTTGTAGAGTAGGAGGTCTTTGTTTCTCTTTGCTTCCTATTATAGGTATCAATTTTCACTAAGGAGTTTGGAGATCAAGCTCGGATTGGAAGCAATGAGGACAAACTTCAAAACAAGGTGCATCATACTCTTTCTCCTTCTCTCTTTCTGGTTGATCTAAATTAATTCAAAGGTATGTTAGTGTCCATTTGTAGTGTTTCTATCTTAGTATAAGGGTCTGTAATCCAAGGAAAATTTCACTTGTCTGCAGGGGAATATTTTCATAACACTCAAATAGAAAAACATATGCACGTTCAAGGTTAGCAAGTGATCCAAAAACGAAGGTATTACTGATAAATTGCAAGTTATTTTAATGTACTTTTTGCATCGGATCATTAAGAATGAGAAATACATAAACTTGTTATCTTGTTTGTGAAATATCAAATGTGAATTTTACTTGAAGCTTATTAATGTATAAAGAGATCATCCATTGATATTCATGCTGCAAATGAAGAGAATAGAATAGGAAAACAAAAAGAGAAATAGAGACAAGAGGTTGATAATGGATTTCACCAAACATTGGCTACATCTCCAGGCCCGCTTCCAAGTGGATGACCTCTTTATTGCTCTTTAAAATGTTCAAAGTTCTCTTACAATGCTCTTTGCTATTACATTACATTCTTTAGGTCTTCTTTGCAAGAACTCCTTGCTCAGATTCATGCATGCATCATCAAAATACTCTCAACAACATGAGCAAAATTCCTCTCATAACATCAGAAAAGGCCAAAATTTACCAACTACTCCTTCAAAACCCTGCATCAAAAAAGTTCTTCTACAAGCTTCAAAAATCTTGGTTCTTATAGTTTTCAAGGCTCATATGAGGAATCCCAACTTCCCTCAATATCTAGCCTCTTTCTGGGATCAAATCCCCCTTCAAATGGCCTAAAATCCTCAAAACATTCATTTTATAGGCATAATATCAGTCAAAAATCACTTCTGTATAGTTAAAAACCCATTTTTTTCTAAAAAATACATAGTAAGCCCCCTTGGGCTGGCGCGTGCCCCTTTTATAAGGTCACATGAGCTACATAGGGACAAGTGCTAGCCCAAAAGGGCTAAGCGTTGGCCCATACTTGCACTAGCTCCTGGTTTTCGGGTGCATCTCATGTGGCCTTGGCCTAACCAATAAAATATGTGCGTGCCCTTGTAGGATTAGTCCCTTGGTCTTGTGGGATCTGCCTGAGATCCAAGGGCTATGGTCTATCAAAATCCCTACACATACAGTTATGGCTAAGCCCCCGCACTCCAAGTTATATGCAATGAAAGTTGACCATGGGTTGGGGCTTAGCCCTAGCCCCCTTGCGCCCTCCTTTGGATATTTGACCCCAAAACTATAGGAAAGTGGGTTTTTTTCATAAATTTAACTTTTGGCAGGTTGGTAATTGAACTTTTCCAAAGACTTGGAGCTAGCCATGGGTCAGAGGTTCGAATCCCATGGACCCCCAAATACTTTTTTACATGCCAACCAATAGTGAAATGCCACGTGGTTGCCCATGTCTGGGCCATGTGACACTTATTCATTTGACAGTTGACCATTGACGTTTTCCATAGAATAATCTGATTTTCGTGTGATATTTTTCACATCCATAGTCTATTTTGAGGAAATGAATATATGGCCGAAATCATCGTGATGAGTTGGTCGTGATGGAATTTGTTTCATCCAATTCTGAGAACTTTGATTTTTGAGCATTTTCTGAGCCTAGGGAGCCTCCTAAATCATTCCTCCCCACTTTGGAAGCTTTTGGACCACAAAAAGTCTTCTTTTACTAAGGTAAGAAGTGAGGGTACTACCTCCCCACTTTTTCCTATAGCATCCATCCTCTCCACTGGGATAATGATCACCTGAGTAATCATAACAAACATGAAAACTGAGATAGCATTGTTTATCAAAGTAATCATGCCATCAAGTGCACATTCATATACATTGTTTTTCATTGCTAGCATCCATACACTACTGAATAGAAGAAAACCAAATAAAAATACTAAATGTTCTAATGAAACAACATGCTTCCTCTTTTGAACAGGAACAATAATCAAATTATGCAGTTGAACCTCATGCTGTACCCCTGGTGACACTTCATGACTGTTTGAAACATATGGAATCATCTCATGTTTAGCATCACTAACTTCATGTTTTATTACAGACATAAGTGTTAAACTTTTTCTTGTATTTACCATTATTTTTAACTTCCCTATAGATGCAAAAGACCTGTCACTTTTCATGCGATGAGAACAAACAATGTACTCCTTCCCATCTTTCTTGAAGCAATACTTATTTTCCTCCCTGTAGAATATGGATTTCCTATCATAAAGGTATGGGCTTCCCAATACAATTCCACATATGTCCAGTGGCACTATATCAAGCTCTACTTCATCAACATAATTAGAAGTGATTGCAAACTTGATTTTACATTGCTTGGTTACTTGTAAATTATTATCCCCACATATCCATCCCAATGGATATGGTTTAGGATGTGGATTTGTTTCAAGTCCCAAGTTATTCACAACATCTTCACTGATTAGATTGTCTTGTGATCCACTGTCTACAAGAGTGTCAACTTTTAAATTATGTTTTATGACTCTTATGTGGAAAAGTTCATTCCTTTTACACTCATCATTTACATAAACTGATCTAGAAGAGCCAGTACTTGCAACCAAATTTTTACCTCAGATTCCCATAGCTACAACCTGTGTCTCATCACCGAAATCTGATCCAAGATCCACTTGAATTTTCACAGCTGTGGTATTCTTCCTTTCATGGTTGGAAAACTTCTTTGGCTTCAGGTTAGGATGTAAGACCCAACAATGATCTTCATCATGGCCTACTTTCTTACAATGCTTGCAAGTAGGCTTCTCCTTTCTTGTTGTGGCTATCCTCTTCTCTTTCCTTTTCCATGCATCCTTTCTTTGCCAAGTATCTATAAAAACACTATCACCAACATTCTCTTTACTTGATTCAATGTGAATGGCTTGTACATATACTTCATCAAAGTTACAAGGATTTAGCATAAGAATAGTGTGCTTAAGATAAGAATGTAAACCACCAATATATTTTAGGAGTATCTCTTGTGTATATAATGGACTACCCAAATTTAAAGCCTTCTTACAAAATATCTGTGTATATTCTTGTACACTTTGACCTTTTGATTGCCTTAAACATTGCCAATTCATCATTTCTTGTTGCATGTAAGCTAAAGGGTAAAATTGTTGTTTTAATGCAATAACAAAATCATTCCAGGAAGAGATTGTTTTACCACTTTTCTTAAGATCATCTCTAGATTGTTTTACCACTTTTCTTAAGATCATCTCTAGTTCTTCTTTCCCACCATATGAGAGTTGTGCCTCCCAATTTGAGACTTGCTAGTTGGATCTTAGTTTCATCATCAACAATCTTTTGTATCCTGCAATAGACCTCTAATTGTCTCACCCAATTATCTAGCTTTTCTGCATCTAATTCACCATCATAACTGGGTAATTGAAACTTTAAATCTAACTTTAATAATGGAATATAAGAAGAATGATGAGTTTTTTTCTTATCCTTGGAGGAATTTACACTTGCTTTATTATTAGATGATGAGGATGAAGGAGAAGAAGGTTTTGAAGGACCACCACCTCCAACTCCTCCTTCTTCTCTTACCGAAGATTCACCTTCTTCAACTTTTGGATTCCTTCGCTGACCTCTTTCATGGTAAATCTCCTCTACCATGGCCTGCATCAATTTAAAGGCCTCGAAGAAATCATCTTCATATTTTAAGGGACCCAGTTTCCATGTCGAATACATCTCTTTCTTATGCGGTATCCTTTGAATCTCTATGTCAAGAGCCTCAAGTTGGCCTTCTCCTCGCTTGAGTTTTTCTCTTGTGAGCATCCAATGCTTGCAATTACTGTCAAACCTTCACAAAAAAATGCTCTGATACCATAAAATTGATCCAAAAACAAAGGTACTACTGGTAAATCACAAGTTAGTTTAATGTACTTTTTGCATCAGATCGTTAGGAATGCAAAATACATAAACTTGTTATCTTGTTTGCGGAATATCAAATGTGACTTTTACTTGATGCTTATTAATGTATACAGAGATCAACCATTGATATTCATGCTACAAATTAAGATAATAGAACAGCAAAACAAAAGAGAAACAGAGACAAGAGGTTGATAACGAAGTTCACCAAACGTTGGCTACGTCTCCGGGCCTGCTTCCAAGTGGAGGACCTCTTTATTTCTCTTTAAAATGCTCAAATTTCTCTTACAATTCTCTTTGTTGTTACATTACATGCTTCAGGTCTTCTGTGCAAGACCTCCTTGCTCATATTCATGCATGCATCATCAAAATCCTCTCAACAACATGAGAAATATGCCTCTCAAAACATGAGAAAAGGCCAAAATTTACCAACTGCTCCTTCAAAACCCTGCATCAAAAAAGTTCTCCTACAAGATTCAAAAATCCTGGTTCCTATAGTTTTCAAGTCTCATATGATGAATCCCAACTTCCCTCAAGATATGGTCTCTTTTTGGGATCAAATCCCCCTTCAAATGGCCTAAAATCCTCAAAAAATCCATTTTTTGGGCATAATATCAGTCAAAAATCACTTCTGTATAGTTAAAAACCCTTTTTTTTTCTAAAAAATACACAGTAAGCCCCCTTGGGCTGGTGAGTGCCCCTTTTATAAGGTCACATGAGCTACATAGGGACAAGTGCTATCCCATACTTGCGCTAGCTCCTGGTTTTGGGGTGCATCTCACATGGTCTCGGCCTAACCAATAAAATATGTGCGTGCCCTTGTAGGATTAGGCTCCTGGTCTTGTGGGATCTGCCTGAGATCCAAGGGCTATGGTCTATCAAAATCCCTATGCATATGGTTATGGATAAGCCCCTGTACTCCAGGTTATATGCAATGAAAGTAGACCATGGGTTGGGGCTTAGCCCTGGCCCCCTTGCGCCCTCCTTTGGATATTTGACCCCAAAACTATAGGAAAGTGGGTTTTTTTCATAAATTTGACTTTTGGCAGGTTGGTAATTGAACTTTTCCAAATACTTGGAGCTATCCATGGGTCAGAGGTTCAAATCCCATTGACCCCCAAATACTTTTTTACATGCCATCCAATAGTGAAGTGCCACGTGGCTTCCCATGTCTGGGCCATGTGGCACTTATTCATTTGCCAGTTGACCATTGACCTTTGTCATAGTAGAATCTGTTTGTCGTGTGATATTTTTCACATCTAAATTCTGTTTTGAGGAAATGAATATATGGTTGGAATCAACACGATGAGTCAGTCACGATGGAATTGATTTCATCCAATTCTGAGAACTTTGATTTTTGAGCATTTTCTGAGCCTGGGGAGCCTCTTGGATCAGTAAAAAACCCAAGTATTGTATCTCCCATCAGGCATCAAATAAAGAGACATGGGTTGGACAACTTGCAAGGGGAGCTAAGGAAAATCAAGCCACCATAATTTGATGGAGAAAACAAGAAAGGTGAATATATTTCCAATTGCATAACTACTCATCAATTACAGAAGCTAGAATTTCGTCCTACCACCTTCAAGGAAAGGAATCTATGTGGTGGGATTGGCTGAAGAAAGTTAAGGACCTTAATGAGAAAAAACATTCTTGGAAGCAGTTCAAGAAATATTTTCAACAACAGTACTTGTAAGAGCAATATTATGACAACTAGATGCAATATTTCTTTGAACTTAAACTTGGGAACACGACTATTGATGAATATGAGAAAATGTTCTTGGAACTTCTCATGAATGTGAGATTAATTAGATATGAGAAGGTAAAAATTCATATGTTCATGAGTGGATTACCATCCTTCTACAAGGAAAAAATTCAGTTTGATGAGTCCATTAATTTAGAAGAAGCCATAAGAAAAGCCAAGTATTTTTATGAACATAATAGAGGAAGGCCATATTTTCAAAATTGTTGGTATGATAAGAAGAAGGGAAATATGCATAGAAGATAGAAAGGATTCAAGACACCTTTCATGAGGGATAGATCTCAATAATATTAGCAAGGGAATCTATCTCAAGGTGATCATAAAATGACAGAGTCCTTGGGAAAGAGGCCAATACAACAACCCATAAAGTGTTGGGGATGTGAAGGAGATCACATGTATAAATATTGTCCACATCGAGAAGATAAGATGAATACCTCTCATATCATTAAACAAGAGGAGAAAATAGAGGACATGGGAAGAAGCATGCTAAGTATCTATGGAGCCTTGGACAATAGACAAGAATACTATCAATACCACATGATTGAAGTGGAAGGTAAGATTGATAATCAACCCATAGTTATTTTAAATGATTTTGGAGAGAGTCATAGCTATATAGATCCAATGCTAGTTGAAATATTTAATTTTAAGAAATATAAGCATAAAAATTCTTGGTTATTTCATCTAGCAACTAAACTAAGAGAAAAATTAATGATCTTGATAAAGAATGCCCTATAAACATGAATAGAATTAACAGTAAGGAAGATTTGAACATCGTATCATTGGGGTATTATGAATTATTGATTGGTATGGATTGGATAGAAATTCATCATGCTATTTTAGATTAACGTAACAAGGTTTTCACATGTCTCGATGAAGAAGGGAATATGAGGACAATGCGAGGCATTCCAAGGCCTATATCTGTCCTAGAGATTTTATAATTGCACCTGAAAATAAGTTTTAGAAAAAAAGTGTCAGATATATGAAACCCATATGGAATATCCAATGAAGGATAAAGAGACAAGTATTGAATATTATCCAGTCTCGAGGGAGTTTGAAGACATGTTTGAGGAGTTTCCAAGATTTCCAGCAAAGAGGGATATAGATTTTTCTATTGACTTAATACCTGGAGTTTACCCAGTATCCTAGACTCCCTATAGAATGAGCACGCCATATTTAGAATAGTTGAAAATGTAGCTAGAATATTTATCAAATAAAGGGTACATACGCCCAAGTGTTTTTCCTTGGGGTGCCCCAGTTCTTTTTGTCAAGAAGAAAGATGGAACATTGAGGATATGTATTGACTTCAAACAACTGAATAGGGTTACAGACAAGAATAAATATCCTTTTCCAAGGATTGATGATATCTTTAATCAGCTAAAAGGATAAAAGATATTCTTTGATACTAACTCAAGGTTGGGATATCATCGAGTGATAATAAAAGAAGAGGATACTAGAAAAATGACCTCTAGGACTAGGTATGGACACTATGAATTTGTAGTGGTGCATTTTGGGTTGATAAATGCATCAACTACATTTATACTTCTGATGAATGGGGTGTTCAAATATTTCTTGGACAAATTTTTAATTGTACTCTTGGATTATATTATCATATATTCCAAGATAGAGGAGGAGGATGTGATACATTTGAGGATGTTTCTACAAATGTTGAGAGAGCACCAATTGTACGCCAAATTGAGTAAATGCACTTTTTATCAAAAGAAAATCCATTATTTGGGTCACATTGATTCAAAAGATGGTATCACAATGGATCTAGAAATGATTGAAGCAATTAAGAGCTGGTTAGCGAAAACAAACATTTCATAGGTTAAATCATTTATGGGTATAATTGGTTACTACAAGAGATTCATTGTGAGATTCTCCAAGATTACACACCCAATAACATCTTTCCAAAATAAAGGAGTAAAATTTGAGTGGAGTGCCCAGTGTCAATAAAATTTCCAGTGTTTAAAGGATTTTCCAACTAGTGACCCTATTTTAAAGGTTGCATATCCATATGAGTATTTTATTTTGTGCACAATTGCATGCAAGGAAAGACTCGATGGAGTACTTTTGAAAAATGGGCATGTAATTTATTATGAGTCTAGAAAACTGAAGGATCATGAAATAAATGCTACACATGACACAAAGTTGGAATCCATAGTACATGCCTTAAGGATGTGGATGCATTACCTTATGGGAATAAAATTTGATTTAAGGACAGACCATAGTGGTATAAAATATTTATTTGAACAACCAACACTAAATGTTAGGAAAACTAGATGCTTGTAATTTCTTAGTGAATATAACTTTGATATCAAGCACATAGAAGGATAAGAGAATAAGGTGGTTGATGCACTCAATAGAAGGGTGCATAAAATGCATGTTGCAACCATTAGTATGTATAGGATGGATTTGAAAGATATAATTCTAGAGGTTGTAACAATAGATCATCATTATGTGGAAGTTAGAGAAATATTACAACATAATGATACACAACAAAAATATAAGGATTACAAGATAGAAGAGGATGGAATCCTCCTATTTTGAACCAATGTTTATGTTGCCAATTCTCCAGAATTGAGAAATTTAATTCTAAAGAATATGAATAATGTGCCATATGATGGACATATAAGATATTAGAAAACTATTACAAATGTAAGAGGCCAATATTTTTGGCTTGGTATAAATAAATATGTCACTAATTTTTTGGCTAGATGCATGGAATGTCAGAAGATAAAGGTTGGGTGTAGACATCTAATAGGATTGTTGCAGACATTTCCCATTCATGATTGGAAATGGGAAGTTGTTACTATCAATTTGATTACAAAATTTCCTAGGAAAATAAGGCAACAATATTCCATCATGGTAGTGGTTGAAAATCTTACAAAGGATGCACATTTCATTCTGGTAAAAGTAACTCATAAGGAATCCAATATTGCTGAAATTTATATGAGAGAAATTTCTAGGCTACATAGCGTTCCTAAGGAAATAGTTTTAGACTGAGATCCCAAGTTCACTTCCAATTTTCGGAAGGGGTTATTTAAAGGATTTGAGACCAATTTGAATTTCAGTACAACATATCACCCAAAGTCAAATGGGCAGACAAAAAGGATTAATCAGATAGTTGAAGATATGTTGAGGATGTATGTAATGGAAAACAATTATAGGTGGGAGGAATATATCCATTTAGTTGAATTTACTTACAATAATGGGTATACAAAATCATTGAAGATGAGACCGTTTGGAGCATTGTATGGTAGAAAATGAAACACACCAGTAAGTTGGGATAACCCAACATACAAGGTCGTGATTGGGCCATAATTGATAAAGGAAATGGAATAACAAATGGTGAAGATTAGGAATAATTTTAAAGTTTCCCAATTTCGGCATAAGAGTTATGCGAATTAAAAAATAACACATAGAGAATTAAAAGTGGGAGATCATGTGTTTTTAAAAGTTAAATACAAGAGAAGCTCGTTGAAATTGGGAAGTTTCCCAAAGTTGGCAATGATATATTGTGGGCATTTCGAGGTAATATAAAAGTTAGGACTAGTTGAATACATGCTATCATTCCCTGCATCCATGAGAATTCATAATGTGTTCCATGTGATTTTATTATTAAAGTATGTACCTTATCCTAATCATGTGATTGATTGGAATGTTATCCAAGTGGAATAGAAGGGGGATTTTGGGGTGGAACTAGTGCCTATCCTGGACCAGAAACTGAAAGTGATTAGGAAAAAATACATCGGCTTGGTAAAGGTTCGATGGGCCCATTACAATCCTGAATATGCTACATGGGAGCATGAGCAAGACATAAGGGAAGAATAACCACAAATTTTTCAAAATTTTGAAGAAACATTAATGTACATGTGTACATAAGTGAATGAAGACTCCACTTTGATAGATGAAGATCATGTAGCCATAACTGTGAGATTTCCTATCCAACCAATGTGTGGGTTGAGGAGAAAGGGGAGTGGATGGTTGGAATTGTTGTGTGAGTCATTAAGTTATGAAATTATCAAGTACTTTGATCTAAATATATATGTATGTATGTATGTCAATGTGTAAAATGTATGGTTATGTGCACCGACGACAATGCAAAATGTAAAATCATTGTTTTCAAACCCCAAACTAGAAATGTGTATTCTATATGTAGTACATGGATGAGATCCAAGTGATGTATATTGTAAATGTAGTATGTGGTTGAGAGCCAAAGTGATGTAATATGTAAATGATGTAAATTGAATATAATGAATAAAATGTATCGCCAGTTGCAAATGGAAACACATGAATATTTTTGGGCTAAGTATGCACAAGAGAGGGAAGGGGTTCAATGTGGGGATGATTTTACCCATGTTTATTAAACAAAAACCCATTTCTTATTTCTTTCAAAATTATCCTTAACATGAACCTTCCATTAGTTGTTGAGTCTTCTAGAGCGCAATAATTTAATTCATGTAAAAGGGTGGGTGTGAGAGTTGCATCCCATAGTTGTTTAGATTAATGGGGATGAGTACAATAATCTTGGAGAAGAGTGAAAGTGAATAAATAAAGAGAAAGGGAGGAAATTTGTATGGGTAGGGGAATAAAACTATGCATTCATGTTTTTGCATAGATATTTTTTTTTACATGGAGTTTTTTGGCTAGAAATGGAGTTATGAGTGTATAAGCTTGAAGGTGGTTGTTTTGGGAATGTTTGGGATCTTTTTGGAGTTAGAATCTAGTGGAGAGAAAGGTTGTGGGCCTGTATGTGAAGTTATGATTGAAATTTGTTCAAGGAAGAAAACATTTTTGCTATAGGGTGAAGAATTCATGAGGTACCAACAAATAGAATTCATGTCCAACATGTGATGGAAGACCTAGAGGGTAGTGTAAATGCATGAGGGACTGTGATAAATGAAGGGGGATTCCATCCCTTGGGTGTTGCAGGTTGAGGGGAAGAGATTTGGTGGACTGTAATTAGTTGTGAGTTTGGTTGTGAGAGGAGGGCATTAGCCAGCCTTATAGACCACCATATCTTGTATATTCATAGCCTAGGCATGATGGTGTCTTTCTATTTAGAACTGGAACAAGAAGGATATGGTTTGGAGGGTTGCATACTTTTATAAGATAATTGTTCTTACATGTTGTATTGATGTAATAAATGTTGATATATAATTGTTATGCATTTTACTTTGAGTTGTATTTGGATAATGTTGCTTACTGTGAGTAGAAAGATGCATTCAAGTCTCTATTTTATGGTGGAATAATGTTGTAAGAATTTAGTTTCTATTGTGCATAGTAAGATTGATTATATTTACATTTTTATTTGTATGGACAATTGAATGAACTTGATTGTCATGATGGGTGCTATCTTCTTCATTTAGATTTATTATAATAATTGATTATTGAGTCATTTTAGCAATGATGTGACCCAACTTAGGGTTGGGTACATTACAAATAACTACCCACTAGCTATCTAATGGGCCTTATTAAGATAGGATGAATTTGTAAATTAATTAATAAATCCTAAGTAAAACTAAAGTAGGGAGGTTAGGGTAGGACCCTAATATTGCTCCTTAACTTATCTAGTTGGCCCTACTTTGTCATCCAAGTTGATGGAAATGTCCACTTCTTCCCAATTTTTCATTGGGTTTCTTCCATAAACCTATGTATAGGGGTTTTTCCAAAACCTAAATATGAACCAATACATATGGACAAGTCTAGGGAAAGTACAACTCAAGAAGCAAAGTATTTTATTCAACCATGTATCGTATTCTTGGACATGTTCACCCTTGCATCGGTAGATTTCTCTCAATTTTCTGAGTGTTGGACATGTAATCCTTGTGGTTGTGTTACTTGTAAAATTAATGCAAATGTGAACAATAATAGGTGATAGGAAGTGTCATCCATTATGGAAGAACAACAACCATTTACTTGTATTTATTCACCTATCTAGTTAATGCAAAAGCATCAAGTGTGGAGTTATTTTTTCTTCCATCCTAGTTTAATAGTCATATCATAGCCAATGCCACTAACTCCATGAGTATATTCCCTACCCTAGCATTTTCTTAATCTATTGAAACACCCTCATCTGTCATCTGCACTATGTTCATTCTAGTCTTTTATTTTTCACTCATGACTAGTGTTATGCAAACCGTAACCCTAAATCATTGGTATCCCATGACTCTCCCATTCCACACAACTCTCTCTCCTTCGAATAATAGAATGAAACCCTAATCTATTATATCATGTTACTAGTACAACCATATTATCATAATGATATTCTTTTGGAATAATAACTATGTTGGTGATCATATCCAGATCACATTCACTGGGGATCATATTGTAACTCGTAGCAAGGTATTCACCTTCGCAAATCTGGCATTTAGTTTCCTTTCTGATATGTAATATCTTGTGACCAGAATGGTGTCTCTGTTGATACTGAGAGGGGAGTGAATCAGTATCAAGTACAATTTAAAACCTTTTTCAACTTATACTTAAACCATTCAATTATATCCAATGAGAAATGAACAATAGTATAAGAGTT
>JZKD02S2108335.1:412671-427379 GCA_000966675.3 Picea glauca
ATGGGTGTTGTATCTACATGTGCATTTTCCTTCATGTCCAAATAACTTCATCAATCTTGTGGTCCAAAATCCATGACTAGGGTTGACATCAATGACAACAACCAATCTTCCAACAGTCTCATTTCAAGTCGACCACATACCTATATCATAACCTCATGAGATTATGGCTCCAAGTATTCCCATGAAATGTCTAGCCAAGAGATAAGTATGTTGCAAGCTTTGTTCTCTCCTCTCATTCACTCCACTAGTCTACAAATGGATCTCAAATTTGATATAATTTACAATTCCATTTATGTTAATGGTTTCTTTGATCTATCATCCAAATTGGCTCTAAGAAGAATATTTCTTTGGCCACTTCTTGTAATACATTTGTTGTGACCCTCAATATCGGCCTCCAATTATGACCTCAAACCCTACGTTTAGCATTGTATAGATGTGATGAGTGTATCATAACCTTATACTCACAAACCCTACATCATGAAATTTGGCTTATAGATTTCTCAGTCTGAAATTAATTGAGGTCTAGCATCCTCGTTTTGTGATTCCATCGCTCATTTTGTGATTCCATCACTCGTTTTGGTAATACCATGGAGACTTCAATATAAGGTGTTGTACCATATGGACACTTCAGTGTGATTTCATTTTTTGTGAGTTCACTTGTGGATATTCCTCCCAAGAATTCTTCACTAGAACCATACACTTAAGAGTCTCATATGGTATGATTTTTCAATGGTGTGCACACATACAGAGGTGAATGTGTGGTGAAATAAATTATTTTGATTTGCATATGCCTCATCTTCAGGGATTTCAACATCCCTTTTCATAATAATGTGTGGATGGAAGTTGGTTGTTTTGAAATGATATAGTTGCAGGGTCAATCACTGAACACTTTGAAAATACATTCTCTGAATATATTCCATCGATTTGAGACATGGATATCATGGGAAGTTCATTTGATGGAAAATGTGGAGGGAATAAAATAATATGAAGCACAAATAAGATCAGAGGTAGGGGGGTTGGCATAATTCCCATGAAAAATATGACCTTCATTGTACCCATTATGGATTAAATGGGTCACATGAAGCCAATGATTGTATAGTTCCATGGAAGAATATCAAATAAGAAAGACAAAGTATGAAATAAGAGAAAGATAGAACTTCAATACCAACGAAAGGTAAATCACATGTTCATTGTTTCGTTGCCAATTGAAATATAGGAGTAAATGAAGATCTATTTAATACTTAATTTGATTCTTGGGGATATGCATTGCTTATTGACAGAGGAATGACCTCTCATATGACATTTAGAAGAGATTTTTTTGAAGAATTTGATGACAATGTAGATGGTGTAGTATACTTTGTAGGTAGATCAAGTATCAAGACTTCAAGAGTGGGCATCATTAGGCTTAAGTTTCCTAGACTCCCAATTTTTCTTCTGCAAAACATTCTCTATATTCCTAAGATGAAAAGAAGCTTGTTCTCCTTTGTTCACATTAGGCAACAAGGCCACTCAGTTCATATGTTAAGTGGAAAATTTGAGATGAGGAATGATCCTGACAACATGGTTGTCATGATCGGAATGGAATATGGAATACTATTGAATATGAATGGGACATATTCCCATACACACACTGTCGCACACCTCTCTCATCATGACTCATGTATAATTCCATATACTCTTTTGTGGCATGCTAGATTTGATCATATTAATTCTGACAGTCTTTGTTTATTGAGAAAGAACAATATTTTTGGTCTTCCTACTATTCCTAGAAAAATGAAATAATGTGATGCTTGCATCCCTGGAAAACACAACAAACAACCCTTTCATGATTCTACTTACAAAGCATGTAGAAAAATTGAACTTATTAATTATGACTTGTGCAGCCCTATGCGTGTTCCTTCTGCAAATGGAAATAAATATATCATGAATGTTTCTTATGATTACACCAGAATGTGTTGCGTGTACTTACTGAAAGATAAATCACAACATTTTGAAAATTTTAAAAAATTTTGTGCATGGATTAAAAATGAAGTTCAGTCTCGTATTGTCTCTCTCCATGCCAATAATGGAAGAGAATATAACTCTAATGAATTTGAAAGCTACCTTTGAAAACATGGGATAGAACATCAAACCACAGTTCCATACAATCCCTAACAGAATGGTGTGGCCGAACGAATGAACATGAAAATCCTAAATATGGTTCATTCCATGATATTTTTTTAAGAATGTTAAAATGTGTTTTTTGGATGATATAGTTCTATGTGAAGTTTATTTAAAAAACATGTGTCGATATCAGGCTCCTAAAAACAAGACTCCATATGAAATTTGCACGGCCACATTTCTTCCATGAGGCATCTCAGGGTCTTTGGTTCCACCTGTTATGCCTTGATTCCAAAGGAGAATAGAAGAAAGTTTGATGCAAGTAGTCATAAGTGCATATTCTTGGGGTAATCAAATACCACCAATGGTATCATCCTTATGACAAGAAATACGAGAATTTGATCATTTACAAATATATGATATTTCTTGAATCCACCAAGAAAGACAAAAATATTGATAGGTATCTTCATCATCTGGATAGATTCACCCGTATAAATACATATCAATAATTTGATAATGAGATTCCACATCTTGAAGGCAGGATCCCTTTATTGGTTCAATCTCTAGAATCTCCTTTTGTATCACCATCACCCCCACATGAAGAAGCTCATGCCACTTCATTAAAACCTAAAGTTCAGTTGGATGATGTGATGAAGAGGATTGAAAATTTGAGGCTTGATGAGAACTCAACACCATATAAATTAGTCGAGAAAACTGGACCATCTCATAAAGGTCCACCAAAATGGCTCACAAAATCACTTGAAAATGTTCATCCTCATGAGGTCGAAAAGATAGGAACTAGATTGTCCTCAAAATATGATAGAGGTAATGTAGATAATTCAAAATCAGTTGATGTAGATGATATGGATGTTTTGTATGATTGTGAGTTGAATTCATCTACTAACCTTGAACCAAATTCCTTTACAAAAGTTGTTTCTCATGGCGAATGGAAAGAAGCCATGCAAAAGGAATATGACACTCTCTTCAAGAATGGGACATGGAAGTTGGTGGACCCTCCATATGGAATCAAAACAATTGGATGCAAGTGGGTATTCAAGAAGAAGTACAGATCAAATGGCTCACTTGAAATGTATAAATCAAGGATCATGGAAAAATGATTTGCACATAAATAAGGTGTTGATTATGAGGAGAATTTCCCCCCCACAACAAAATGGGCTACCATCCACACTCTATTTTCCATGGCAGCACAAAATGGATGAAAATTTCATCAAATGGATGTGAAGACGTCCTTATTGAATGGAGACTTGTAAGAGAATGTGTTCATGTCTCAACCATAAGCTTTGTTGTGAAGGTACAAAACAATAAATTGTGCAATCTCATCAAATACTTATATGGCTTGAAACAAGCATTTCGATCATGGTATGAAAATTCAACTGAGCATCTTCTGAAATTAAATTTCAAGCATTTCAATATTGATGATGCAACTTTGTTTGTCAAGAAAGTTGGAAAAACGGTTGCATATCTTGTAGTATATGTATATGATCTATTCATAAATGGAATAATGAGAACTACATTGCATCCATAAAGAAATAGTTGAAGAAAGGATTTGAGATGACATATTTGGGACATATTCACTACTATTTGGGAATTGAAGTGATACAAAATCCAAAGTACATATTCATCTCTAAGAAGAAGTACATAGGAGAATCTTTGAACATGTTTGGCATGACCAAGTGAAATCATGTTTCTACTCCAATGGAACAAAATTTGAAACTCACATCAAAAGAAGGGAATGAACTTGAGGATGCAAGAAAGTATAGACAACATGTGGGAAGTATTATCTATCTTAATACCAACAGACCATACATTTTATTTTTTGTTGATATTATTTCCAGGTTCATGCAAAAGCCTTGCGAAAGACATTGGTCTGTTGCAAAAAGAGTTCTGAAATACTTGAAAGGAACTCAAGTTTTTGGACTCAGGTACTCTAAGGTGGATGAATTCAACCTGATTGGATATTATGATTCAGACTTCGATGGGGATAAAGAAAATAGAGTATCAATTCAAACTATCTCATGAGTCTTGTATCAACATTTGTCTCCTGTAGATCATAGAAACAAAAAGTTCTAGCAGATTCCACAACAGAGGTAGAACTATTGTAGTTGAAGTAGCGACAAAGGATATTGAGTGGGTCAGGAATATACTTGAATATTTGCAAGAGAAACAAGTGAATTCTACTCCTGTTCTAGTTGAAAATATTTTTGCAATCAATTTGGCCAAGAATCCCAGATTCCATGATCAAACCAAGCACATCAACAAAAAGTATCACTTGATTTGATATTATGTAGAGGCCAAGACTATTAATTTAAGACATTGTTCCACAAATGAGAAAATTTCAAAGATCTTCACCAAAGTGCTTGGAAGAGAAAAATTAGAGAAGTTCAGAATGATGCTCGAAATCACACACACCCCTTTCTATGAAGGGGGGGGAATGTTGGACAGATAATCCTTGTGGTTTCGTTACTTGTAACATTAATGTAAATATGAACAGTTATAGGTGATAGGAAGTGTCATATGTTATGGAATAAGGACAACCATTTACTTGTATTTATTCAACTATCTATTTAATGCAAACACATCAAGTGTGGAGTTATCTTTTCTACCATCCTAGTATGACAGTGAGGATAAATGATTTGGTTTCAATATATCAATATTTGTCTTGGAATAGTAAAATAAATTTATCCCATCCTCAAAAGTAATTATATTCATTAGTTATTTAGTACCATAAACACCTCACAAAGTTCCTTTGAATTAGGTCCATTTGGTCAGACTATCCATTTCTTGTTCCCCTTGCAACACATGCCTAATGTGAATAAATAGTCTTGTGCAATATTACTACCATCAAAACTAGGAATTTTATAAATATTAGTTTGTCGCTTCTCTATATAGATTATATGTTACTACTTCTTCACATAATACATCTCTTTTTAGAGATCACATAACATATTGCGATAATAATTGACTCAGATTTTCTTTTATGAAGACTTTAGGGATTTGCTAGACGTCCCTTGCCATCGACCCCTGCTGGGTAATGCTACCCAAACAACCTTAACCTTTCCTTCACTGCTCTAATACCAATTTATGTGACATTCCTAGCCTTAGACCAACAGGTCGAGCCATGCCACTGAGTAACTATGCAGAAATAATCACATATAAAACTTAACCTGAAGATAGAGATAATATCTTGTATTCACACTTATAAATATATATCTATCTAATGAAATTAAAAAAAATTCCAATACTCTACTCATACACATGTTCATGTGGAAGCAACATTTAACACACACATGAAACACATATATATACAGACATTACTCGTTAATTATAATGCAAATACAAATACAAAACATACAACGAACACAAAATTGGTACTTATCTTTTAATAGATGACCACTAACTATGTGCAAACCTTCCACGAACCTCCCAGCCTTAGACCACGATGCTTATCATGCTCAACAGTGGGTCACCCCCGAGCTAGGACTAAACTCCACCGGGCAAGGGAATTCCTAGGCTAGGCAAGGTCAGTAGGAACATTGCACAAAACAACAGGAAGGATATTTTATCCCATGATCCACTTACGCTCACAACCCACAGACCCTCATTCCCCACACACCTGCTCCACCCTAGGAGGGTACACCTTCACTAATACAAGTCCATCAGCTACTACACCTCCCTTACCTTGGGCTTTAGCAATAGGTTGAACCAGAAGTCTCATAGTAATGTAGATGCTATGAGACTCCCTTCCAGGAGAACTCACTTCCCATCAAAATCTCTCACCTGGGAGAGTTGCTCACAACCCTAAAAACCCAATTCTTCAATTCATCTCCTAAGCAATACAACAACAACATTCAACTAACACATGGGTGATGACAGCAACAGAAAATGGTTATGGACATTGAAAATGGCAACAACCAAATGCTAAGACACAACACAGCTCAATCGAATACAAATGTGTCAGGCTTCATAACAGACACATGAGATAACTCAAGTATGACTGCAAGATTCCAAAGGTGCATACTATATGCAGAGGCGATGGTGATGAAGAACTAGTTTAATGCATGAATTCCTGGTCAATCGAGAAGATGACAGACTTCCGGAGAATCGTAAGGGTTGTGAGGAAACTCGTAAATGGTCTAGATGCAAGGATGGGGAGAAATGCTAGAATGGGAAGCAATCCCCAATGATCTGGCTTTACCAGCTATAAACTACATGCACCCAGGTTGACACATGTCTTCCTAAATCCGCATGAGTTCCACTTAGCACTCGTTCCCCTTTTTCCTAGGAACTTAGGACAACACAACTTATGTCAACCATAGCCTTTGGGAAATAATAATAAAATATTATTCCCTTAGAGGTAATGCCTCTAGATTATCCCTTAGGCCTAGACAATTATCCCCCTCCCTTACCCTACCTAGTTAAGCTTAGTCCCCCATAACTCTTTCTTCATGGTCGGTCTACATGAAGCAATGTAATTTTATTAATGATGTGAGTATTTACATATAAAAACATTAGGCCCATTGGCCTTAGCATCTGTCTAACCAACCTAATATGTTAGGATATTTAGACACTTAGGAGTTAGTTATGATCTACTTGGTCTATTGTGTCGTTAGGTAAAAGTGTGTTTTCTAGTGTGTTTCTTTAGTATGAATTAGTATGCATTTGTAGTTAGGAAATCTGACGGTCATGATATGTTCCCGACATAGAGTAATCTGACAGTTCATACTTTCCTTGATCTTAACGACCATTGATCCATGGCTTAACACCCGATTGGTCCATGATCTCTATTTAAAGAGCATGTAGGGTCATTTTCCGATGATCGATCGTGAGAAACTTTCTTGTAAAATCTCTCTGTAATATTTTTCTTTGCATTAATAAACTGGTCCAAGTGGCCATGTTGGTTGGGGCCGTGGATGTTTCCCCGTAAGGGTTTTACCACGTGAAAACATCGGTGTGTTGATCTTTGATCTGGTTATGTGAGTGGTTACTGAAGGTGTTCATCCTCTATTGCAATACCTGTGTTTTCGAACATGTGAATATGGTGAATATGTGTTGTCATCACCCAGCTTCAGGGAAATTTAATAATTTTATTACAATGTGATTGAAGAAGTCTATAACCTTTGACATCTTTAGAATAACCAACAAATATACACTTCTCACTTTTAGGTTGCAATGCTTTCCTTTTCTCATTAGGAATGTGAGCCCATGCTATACTTCCAAATACACGAAAGTGACTTACATCTGGTTTAATTTTAGTCCAAGCTTCTTCTAGTGTTATATTTTTAAGAGCCTTTGTGGGAGTGCGATTTAATATGTAATTTTCACAGTTGATGGCTTTCAAACAATACTTTAGACTTAATCCCTTAGATTGGATCATACAATTAGCCATTTATTTTAATGTGCAGTTCTTTCTCTCAACAACACCATTTTTTGTGGTGTATATGGAACAATGTGTTGCATTTGTATTCCCTGTGTAGTGCAATAACTAGTAAAATTATTGTTCACATATTCACCTCCTTCAAGGAAATTTTTTTGTCTTTGACCTTCAAGAAAACATGGTCACACACTTTAAACTCCCTGTGGGTTCTATCTTTGTTTGCATGGATTTTCTTCCTTTCTTGAGAAACCTTCAAATTGTTCTTAATATTCGACATTTTCTCTTCCATTTCCTTGAGCAACTCTGGCCCAATTATTTCTCTATCAGCTGGGTTGTCCTGACTTATTGGTGTGTTTCACTTTCTTCCATAAAGTGCTTTGAATGGGATCATCTTCAATGATGCTTGATACCCATTTTTGTAGGCAAATTCTGCCAAGTGCAGATAATCTTCCCATTTAGATGGTTTGTACATCACATACATCCTTAACATGTCCTCTATCACTTGGTTCACCCTTTCTGTTTTCCCATCAAACTCAGGATGATAGGCAGTGCTGAAGTTCAGATTCGTTATGAACCTTTTGAATAACACCTTCCAGAACTTTGAGGTAAATTTCGGGTCTATGTCAGTTACAATTGTATTGGGAATACCGTGCAATCGTGCTACTTCCCTCATATATATATCAGAAACATTATATGCCTTGTTAGTAGTCTTCAATGGAATAAAATGGGCATCTTTCGTAATCTTATCCACCACCACCATGATGGAATCGTGTTTCTTATTTTTTCTAGGTAATCCTATGATGAAATCCATTGTCACCACTTCCCGCTTCCACTCAGGAATGGGTAATGGATGTAGCAACCCTGTTGGGTGCCTATGTTCATCTTTGACCTTCTGTCACTCCATACATATGGTGATGTATTCTGCAATTTACTTCTTCATACCTGGCCAAAAGTGATGGCTCTTGACTGCTACCATTGTTTTTTGATATCCAGGGTGCCTAGCATAAGGCACATTATGCATTTCGTTCAATATCATAATTCTCAATTTTTGGAAATTAGGTACATAAACTCTATTTTTGTACAAGAGTGTTCCATCAACTTCCAATTTATAATCTTCCACTTTATGTAGCAACTTACCTTGTTGTATCTTTGCCACCAATTCCATGTACTGCAAATGTACATTTGCAACTTCCAAAATTCTGCCTTTAATATCAGTTTGATATGTGCTAATGGTCGTAGCATGTAGTTCATGCACTCTTCTATTGAGTGCATCAACTACTTTGTTCGCCTTTCCTTTGATATGCTTGATATCAAAGTCATACTCACAAAGGAATTCCAACCATCTAATCTTCCTAGCATTCAAGATTGGTTGATCAAACAAATACTTCAAGATGTTATGGTCTGTCCTCAGTTCAAACCTTCTTCCCATGAGGTAGTGCCTCCATTTCTTCAGGGCGTGCACTATGGCTGCCAACTCCAAATCATGAGTTACATAGTTCTTTTCATGATCCTTTAGATTTATGGATTCATAAGACACCACAAACCCATTCTGATTGAGGACTCCTCCCATTCCTTCTTGTCATGCGTCTATAAACACTACAAAATATTCATTCATATCTACAATCCTCAGGATTGGAGAATTGGCTAATCACTTCTTCAATTGCTGGAAGATTCTCTCACATTATTCTATGCATTGAAATGTCTTCTCCTTCCTTTGAAAGGGAGTGATTGGGTGAGGAATTTCCAAAAACCATATAATGAATCTCCTATAATAGACATCTAGACCAATAAAGGATTCGACTTCTGACACATTCTTAGGTGTTTACCATCCTCTAATGGCCTCTATCTTCTCAGGGTCCATAACTATCCCATCCTTTGAAATGATATGCCCCAAGTAATGGATCTTCTTTTGATAAAATGAGCACTTGCTCAATTTGGCATACAGTTGGTGCTCTCTTAGCACCTGCAACACCATCCTCAGATGATGTTCATTCTCTTCCTTTGACTTGGAATACACCAGGATGTCAACTAAAAATACTATGACAAAATTGTTTAGATATTCTTTGAATACACCATTCATTGGGCACATGAAAACAACAGGTGCATTTGATAACCCAACTGGCACCATTGTGAATTCATAATGACCATACCTTGTTCTAAAGTAGGTCTTACTAATGTCTTCATCCTTTCTCTTTACCTGGTGGTACCCTGACCTGAGATCTATTTTTGAAAATATATTGGCATCCTTCAACTAATCAAAGAGATCATCGATCCTTGGAAAGGGATACTTGTTATTTATAGTAACTTTATTCAACTTTCTAAAATCGAATGACAATATCAATGTCCCATATTCATTCTTCACAAATAGGGCCACGAAACCCCAAGGTGACAGACTTGGGTGTATATACCCCTTCTTCATAAGTTTTCAAGATGCAATTACAGTTCATTCATCTCTGGTGTACTCATTTTGTAAGGCGTTTTTTACACTGGAGCTTCTCTAGGCATTAGGTTTATAGAAAAATCAATATCTCTCTTGGGGGGTAATCCGGGTACCTCCTGGAATACATCTTCAAAATATTTTAATAATACATGGTCTTCAATATTTGACACCTTATCCTTAGGTGCTTCTTCCATATGATCTGCAAATATTTGGAAGCCCTTCCTATAACACTTCTTTAGCTTCATTGTTGATATTTCTCTGATAGTAACTGCCCTTGGTATTCCCTACACTTTCCTTGGGTTTCCTTCCTCATCAATGCAAGTGAATTCCTTGTTACGACAGTCTAATATGGCATGGTGTTCGTCCAACCAATCCATCCCAAGTAGACAGTCATAGGAACCTAAAGGTAAGATGTTCAATTCAACCCTTGCGCTTAGTCCATTCATGTCCACTGGACATGACTTAACCAACTCTAAAACCTTTATCTTGGCTCTTGTAGCCAACTGTACTAACCAAGATTTTCCATGATTTCTTCATGGAAAATGCAAACTTTCCACCATTGTAGGATCTATATGACTATGACTAGCTCCTGAATCAATTAAAATAACAATGGTTTGGTTGTTGATCATACCTTCCACTTCAATCATCTATGACTGATATTTTTATTTATTGTTGTCCAGGGATGCGTATATCCTTGGTACAATTCTTCCCATGTCCTCCACTGTTTCTTCCTATTGAACATTATGGACAACTCTCACTTTGTCATTTATGTGGGGGCAATCTCTGTACCTATGATTTCCTTTACAACCCCAACATTCCATAGGTGGTTGTCTTGGAAATTTTCCACGTACTTCAACCTTCCTAAGATCTCTAAAACCTGGTTGTTCTTGAGGGTATTCCTGAAAAATAGTGGTTTGTTTCCCTTCTACCTCTGCTCCCTCTTAAACTTCTTCTTGTATTCCCAGGATTTTTGGAAAGTAGGCTTTTCTTTTTGCTAATCATATAAGCATTTTTCTCTCCTTATAGTTTCTTCCATAGTTTTCGGGTCATCATACTGGATCTTGTCATTGATGGAAGATGGAAGCGCACTCAGATACCTTTGAATACTAACTGTCTCGTCCTTGATGAAGGGGACATATTTCAACAACTCCAAGAATATTCTTTCATACTCATCAATGGACATACTTCCCAGCTTGAGTTCGAAGAACGCTTTGATTTTCTTGTCATAATACCTCTTAGTTAAGTACTTCTTTTCAAAATTTCTCTTGAATTCCCTCCATGTAACANCATTCATTAGGCACATGAAAACAACAGGTGCATTTGATAACCCAAATGGCACCATTGTGAATTCATAATGACCATACCTTGTTCTGAAGGAGGTCTTACTAATGTCTTCATCCTTTCTCCTTACATGATGGTACCCTGACCTGAGATCTATTTTTGAAAATATCTTGGCATTGTTCAACTAATCAAAGAGATCGTCGATCCTTAGAAAGGGATACTTGTTATTTATAGTAACTTTATTGAACTTTCTAAAATCGAATGACAATATCAATGTCCCATATTCATTCTTCATGAATAGGGCCATGACACCCCAAGGTGACAGACTTGGGTGTATATACCCCTTCTTCATAAGTTTTTAAGCTGCAATTGCAGTTCTTTCATATTTGGTGTACTCATTCTGTAAGGAGTGTTTTACACTGGAGCTTCTCTAGGCATCAGGTTTATAGAAAAATCAATATCTCTCTTCGGGGGTAGTCCGAGTACCTCCTGGAATACATCTTCAAAATATTTTAATAATACATGGTCTTCAATATTTTACACCTTATCCTTAGGTGCTTCTTCCATATGATCTACAAATATTTGGAAGCCCTTCCTATAACACTTCTTTAGCTGCATTGTTGAGATTTATCTGAAAGTAACTGCCCTTGGGATTCCCTACACTTTCCTTGGGTTTCCTTCCTCATCGAGGCAAGTGAATTCCTTGTTACGACAGTCTAATATGGCATGGTGTTCGTCCAACTAATCCATCCCAAGTAGACAGTCATAGGAACTTAAAGGTAAGATGTTCAATTCAACCATTGCACTTAGTCCATTCATGTCCACTGGACATGACTTAACCAACTCTAAAAACTTTATCTTGGCTCTTGTAGCCAACTACACTAATGAAGATTTTCCATGATTTCTTCATGGAAAATGCAAACTTTCCACCATTATAGGATCTATATGACTATGACTAGCTCCTGAATCAATTAAAATAACAATGGTTTGGTTGTTGATCATACCTTCCACTTCAATCATCTATGACTGATATTTTTATTTATTGTTGTCCAGGGATGCGTATATCCTTGGTACAATTCTTCCCATGTCCTCCACTGTTTCTTCCTATTGAACATTATGGACAACTCTCACTTTGTCATTTATGTGGGGGCAATCTCTGTACCTATGATTTCCTTTACAACCCCAACATTCCATAGGTGGTTGTCTTGGAAATTTTCCACGTACTTCAACCTTCCTAAGATCTCTAAAACCTGGTTGTTCTTGAGGGTATTCCTGAAAAATAGTGGTTTGTTTCCCTTCTACCTCTGCTCCCTCTTAAACTTCTTCTTGTATTCCCAGGATTTTTGGAAAGTAGGCTTTTCTTTTTGCTAATCATATAAGCATTTTTCTCTCCTTATAGTTTCTTCCATAGTTTTCGGGTCATCATACTGGATCTTGTCATTGATGGAAGATGGAAGCGCACTCAGATACCTTTGAATACTAACTGTCTCGTCCTTGATGAAGGGGACATATTTCAACAACTCCAAGAATATTCTTTCATACTCATCAATGGACATACTTCCCAGCTTGAGTTCGAAGAACGCTTTGATTTTCTTGTCATAATACCTCTTAGTTAAGTACTTCTTTTCAAAATTTCTCTTGAATTCCCTCCATGTAACAATCTTCTCTCTGACGTGTTGTACTTGGTAAATGGAAATTCTTCCCTCTACATGTGAAGAATAATTCTGCAGTTGGAAATATTTCCTCATGCCCAAGAGCCATGTCTCATCATCTTCATCTTTCTTTTGTTCTCCATCAAAAGTAGGAGGTTTAATCTTTCTCATTTCACCCTTTCGTTCATCCATTCTAGATATCCTATGCTTTCTGGTAGGATATGGGCTTGAATTGATGTGTTCTCTCTTATTGGAACATTCCGGGGAGTGACGGTGATGCCTGCTAACACTTATTGATCTTCCTTTCTTATCAGGGGTCCCATGACTCCCTGTTTTTCTTGAGACACTCTCCTTATCCAACTTATTTTCGATTCTTTCCAGGATCTATATCAATTTTATGTTGAATTCTCCCTGTTGCTCCCTAGATTTCATGAGCTTTTTGTTATCTGCTCGGTGAGTCTAGGCATATTTATGCAATCTTTCAATGATTCTCATCATGTTTCCCTCCTTATCTATCTCTTCTCCATGCCCATTGGAGTTTGATCCTTCAACTCCAAAATGGGCATACATTCCTTTAGCTTCATTCTTTGAACTGAAAGCATTATGTGCCTTCTCCATTTTCTACACTCTGCGACAATTCAGTTTGGTTCTGACAATTGTTAACTCTGAAAACACAATGTCCAGTCAACCGAAATTTGTCAGGACATCAGTTATTAAAAATTTCCATAGTATTCATAAACCAATCTGATTCAAAGAAAACTTTTAGATTCCATTTTCTTTCTGAGCTCTCCTCTATTCTGTAATAATTTTTGGGCACTAGCCCCTTCCTCTTATCCCCCAACCCATGAGACCACAGGTTGTGGCCAAGAACTAGGTTGATAGGAACTTATTCGGGACTTCAGGCCTTCGACTTTGGAAGTTTTCAAAGCACATCCCAACAAATATCTTGAAGTTCTAGATTTTCGAACTAGTGAAGTAGGGTGGATCAACAGTCCACGTCTGCCCAACATCCAACGACTGAAACTCACTATGGAACCTCAAGCATCTGAGTTTCGAGACTTTGGAGCTTTGGGACTTTGGGACTCTAGAGGATTTCACATTCGCAGCCCCCCCAATACCTCAAATTGTTAATCTCTGAACACTTCCATGTTACCTTTGGTGATGTCATTATGTCATGTCACTTCGACATTATGAAACTTCGAAAGGCTATTCCTTTCGTACCCTAGGAACCATCCTTCCAGAGTGTCAAGTCTATGGACTTCACAACTGGTGGCACACATTAAATGGGACCCACAACTTCCATTCTTGAACTAATATATCAAATAGTGACATCACTTAATGCTTTTCAAATTGTAGGGGCATGCATCTGTTGTTTGGAGTAACCCACCTTTCGTCCCGCAATTCCTCTAACGCTGATAGGTAACCCCCTCAGTAAAACCGTGGTTTGGATTGCGGGACCTCCATGGGAAATTAACTGTCGTGCAATTTGGGTCCCCACAATACCTTCTGACCATCAGTCTTGATGTATCATGATCAACGCCAGTGTGGTCCCGTCGAACTTTAACTATGTTATGCAACCTCAAGGCCCACCTAGTACTATTGTTAACATTCTAGGTGGGAGCACATGGTAGGTATAGGAGAGGTCCATTTTACTTCCAAGTGATGTCATCATGACTCACTACTTCATCTCTTCAGGGCTTCAGAGCTTCAGGCTTTGGGAGTTCTTGTGTTAAGCCCTAATATTGGCTCATTACCACTTAATTGGGGCATATTAGATTAGTAATGTTATTTTATTTATGTCGGCTTTAGGCCATTAGTTGTGATTTAGATTAGTAATTTT